>JAGDQP010027743.1:0-24711 GCA_022664845.1 Lepisma saccharinum
TTCAAAAGCAAACTTCCAATATGTCTGAAGCGTAAAGTTTATAATCAATGTGTCTTACCTGTAATGATGTACGGCTGTGAAACTTGGACATTGAATGCGCAAACGACTCAAAGATTGAGAGTCACACAAAGAGCAATGCAGAGGTGCTTGCTAGAAATAACCAGGAGGGACAGGAAGAGAAATGAATGGATTCGCGCACAAACAGAGGTAGAGGATGTAATCAAGAGTGCGAAGAAGATGAAGTGGAGATGGGCCGGTCACATAGCTAGACGAACGGATGGAAGGTGGACGACAGATGTACTACATTGGATTCCTAGAGAAAAGAAACGACCCAGACGACGTTCAAATGTAAGATGGGGATGAAATGAAGCGTTTTTCAGGAGCTACATGGATGAGGATATCAGCAGACCGAGATATGTGGAAAGAAACGGGGGAGTCCTTCGTTCAGCAGTGGATAGAAAACGGCTGAATATGATATATATATATATATATATATATATATATATATATATATATATCCTGTTGAAATCCGTGCTTATGTTTTATCCCCTGACTAAAAAGTTTAATTCGCACACTGTTTCTGGGTGAGACCCGGTTCCTATGAAATGGCTTCAAAATTCGTGTGCAACGTGTAAATTTTAGGTGATGATGGCTTATAGTTTCTCCACTAGTGGGGACAAAAGTCTGAAACCTCTGAGAAAGATATCTCCGAAACGCCTTGTTCTGCAATTACTCTTCTTGGCGCAGAGTATTATTGAAGAACGCTCGCTTGTCATGCGAAAGAGGTTCGCGGTTCGAGTCCTTGTCATCTTCCTTTTTCCTTTTCCTCTAGTAAATGTTGTGTTACAGTATGCTTTATGCCACTACTGTGTACGTTTTTGCTCTTTAATTCGTATTCTTAATTTTGTTTCATTTATTTAAACTAAGTGCATTGCACTTCATGAATGATAACAATAAGTATAATTATAAGTATTATTATGAACGCGCCTAGAGCAACGAAGGTTTTCCGTCGTTGCTTGAAGTTTTCAACATCGAAGGTTAATTTACTAGAGCAACGACTTGACGGAACGGCACAAAACTCTGCGTAAACAGAATTTTTGAGTAAACAGTACTTTTGCGTATACCGACGGCTAACAATTGGTTAGCGGCTTGTGGGCTGTGCCCCCCCTCCCGCGGCTAACGCCGCCCAGCTCCCTTCGGACGCACCCACCCCCCGTTTGCTGGTGGATTTATATACATCCTAGTTTTTAGTGGACTCTTTTAAAATTGTAAATAACAACTTTTAATAAATTTCCTTTTGTGTATTTACATAATAAAGAAAAAAACTTTAATTTTCTTTAAAAAATATGCAAAAATTTAACGCCAGAGTTTGAACCCGGGATCTTTGGATCAGCTTCCTGACGCCTTGTCCACAATACCAAACTGCAGCTGCAGGACAGAGCGCTTCTCGCTGTTACTTATAGTTCAAGCTACGCGAGAGTGGAATATAGTCGTTGCTCTAATAAATTAACCCTTGATGTTAAAAACTTAAAGCAACGACGGAAAACCGTCGTTACTCTAGACACAACATATTATTATCATCTCTGTAAATGTTATGCATCTGTTTATTTATTCATTTTTTCATACTGTTTGTTTTTATGTAAATATATAACAGAAAATCTGCTAAACATATAAATTAGCTTATTTTTTAAGTAAATGAAGCAAAAAAGAAGAATATGAAGGAGAAAACAAAAAGCTACATAACACTAACATTCATTTACATGTAGAAAGCATACAGTAAAATATAGAATTTGCACATTACTAGAGAAAAAGTAAAAATAAGATATTGACTTGAGGAAGTCTCGAACCGCGTACCCTTCGCGGTGCAACCGAACGCTTTTCTTTCTTTTTTTCTACGATTCCAGTACTCAATGAATTTGCGTAAACTCTGAATCAAGCGTGTAGCTAAGAAATTTCTATCTAAAAATGCAAGATGGAGCCAGATCAAGACTTGAATTTGCAAGCATCTGATTAAAATTTCATATCTGTGAATTCCAAAATATACTAGAATCGTTTCGGAAGTTAAAATGATTGAATTACGAAGATCAATATTTTGCCTTCAATTACATTATAAACGGTGTGGCCAGTGTTTCTTTCAGAAGATTTTGCTCGGGGAAGCGGGCTAAACCAAGTCTTACGAAAATTATAAATGATGCATATTGAGTCCCATGTGCTAAAAATATAAAATAACAATAATGTTACTTAAGAAAGATTTGTATTCTTTTAGTTAACCTCAAACTAACATGAACAGTATTGATAGAAAGTGCTATTATATTCGTATTTCAGAATATCCATGAGTAATACAAGCGTTGAAACTAATTCTTTCGGGGGACTGTTGAAAACCCAAGGAGGCAAAGCTCCTTCGAAAACATACCTGGAAGAAACAGTGTCTATTTTGAAACCTGCCCAATTTTAGTGCAGTTCAATAGATAGGAACTCCAATCGATATTTGAATAAAAAGAAATAATTCCCGAAATTAAGACGGGAGCAACGCAATGCATTTTAATTTTAAAATCCCATTTAATTTTCTTTAAATTTCGTATCTCATGGCTCCTATGGTCGCTGAGTAAGATTGTAAACTGAAAAATTACGTATCGGAAGTTCCTCACGGCAGAAACTTGAGAAAACAAATTTTAAAATATTTGATTTCATGAAATTTCATATTTTAAAATTTCAATGGTCCCTGAGTTCGACTATGAAAAAATATATCTTGAATTACATTATCCAACTTGGCTATAGTCCAAAACGTCTTTAGATGAAAAATCGTTAGGATTCTTATCTAGAGTCTCTAAACAGCGCTTAGATTTGTTAAGGGTTTTTAAAAAGTTAATTCTGAAAACTAACGAAACCCGAAACATTTTCATTTTAAAAAATCCAATGTGCGACATATGTAACCCAAGACTTTTAAAATAAAATAAATTTAAAGAATGAAGTAAACTTACTTTTCAAAACCATACAAAACTTTCAGAAAATTATTCAGTTATCAAAGTTCTAGACATCTTAATTTGATTTATAAAATGTAAAGTGTCTCTGATATGGTGTAAAATTCTACAGTCGTAATCCCAAATTCATGACTCACTTTGCATAAATATCGTTAATATCATGTTAAAGACGAATACGAAGTTTCTTAAGAGTCACGTGTTTTATTATAGCTGAATTTAAAGCTACCAAGAACCGGCCAAGAGTCCGGGTGGTCAAGCTGGCTAGTGCGCTGGTCTGGTAACCAAAGGATCGTGGGTTCGAATCCCGCCTCGGGCATGGATGTGATTTTTACTGTGTTGTCCGTAGTTAGGAAAATAGGTTGAAAGAGTTGCAAAATGTTGTAAGAGTTAATAATAAGTCGCCCGCTTAGGGTAAACCAAGTTTTTTTTTAAGTGTACGAGCGGTCTGCGGCAGTAGGCCATCGGCTCGAAGGTCCCGGGTTCGAGTCCCGGCATTGGTGTGGATTTTAATAGCTAAAGGCGAATCGTGGCGGGTCGCAGTCCAACGTTACTAGACTGGGCCACATAAAAATAAAGTTTACCAAAGTTTTTTATCAGAGCAACCTAGACTTTAGGTGTTATAAAATTATTCTGTTTTTTATATTATAGTTCAGTTTAGTGTTCGATTTGTAGGGCGAATGGTTGAGATTTCCCCCCTCTCTAGAAATATCATCCTTAGCCCTGCGTTTCGAAATCTGCCCCTAGCAAAAGGCGCCAAATACGGCATTCTAACGTGTTTGAAATATTCTTTCCCCTCTCTATAAATTGCAGAATCGATCACTGGACTGCAGTTTTAAAAATAAAGTATACTTTAAAATTCTTTCTCACCTTTAATCTTCCATACTCACATACACACACTCCGACTGCTGATCGTGGGGTTCCGGGTTCGATTCTCGGCTCTGCCAAGATATTTTTTTCATAGCAAGAGGGTCTGGAACGGTGCCCATCCAGCATCGTGATGCAATTGGGGAGTGCCCTGAATAAAAGATAGTGACGATCACAGTTGAGAGCTTCGGTTCTCCTCTCCCAAAACGTCTGGTCAGCGCGGGAGCAGCAGCCAAACTCTTTCCTACGGAAGAGGCCTCATCCAGTAGTGAATTGAATATGGCTTTGAATTATATATATCATATAATCTGGGAGTAAAGCAAGAGGCAGAAACGGCTAATTTACAATCAATATAATTCTGTGTGTTCTCCCCTAGAGCAGGTGTTCACCCGAAAGTTCCTGGGTATGGTAAACCGATGGCTGTTGTCATTGTCTTCAATGGGATAGAGAGGCGTCCCAAGGACGGGACCTACAGTTTAACGTTGACTACGAACACTGATTCTGCCAGATTCCCCTATCCGTGGAAGTGTCACCTCCTAAATTCTCGGCCAAAAATAAGTAGAAACCTTGCAAAACTCCATTTGCACTCTCTTAATTTTTATTTTACACCCCAACCCAAAATGAAAATTATGGCGGAATCGCTGACTCCAAACCACGTATATCAGCTTGTGTGTTTAGTACGCAATATTAAAATACTCGACTTTCATGAATTCATTTATAAGTATGTCATTTAAGAATGTGACTTCTATATACATGGAACAAACACGAAGGGTAAATGACCAGTGCATAAGGAGTTTTGTCTGTTCGTTTACGTATAATTTGTTTCCCATCGCTCAAGTTTATAAAAGATTTCTTGCTGAAATTTAACATCAGTTTCTAACTCATTTTCTGGATTGTTATTGGGAAACTGAAATGCAAATATTACTGTTACAAATTTATTTAGTTCTAATACTTGCAAATTTCTTTCATTTTTTTTTAAATTTAAGTACAGTTCGTATTTGAGAAAGCTAACATTTGTATGCTAAGGCTTAATTAGAATTCTGGTCAAATTTCTCGGGCAAGCGCTGTATTTGTAATGCTCTTATATATTACATGTAGTTTGAGCCAAAATTGCCTGAAGGACTTAAATAATATTTGAATTTTATAACCCGCGTTTTTATGTAAAGCGGTTTAGGGAACCTAAAACTATAAACTTGTATTTTCTTTTAAACAATTTCTTTCGAAATTAAAAATAAATATATAAAAATTGAGAATAAATCATCCTACAAATACTTTCTGTTAATTTTTCATTACATGATATCTTTCCTTCATGTTCGCATTGACGAAATAAACATTTCTTATATCTTGCTTTAGCGTCGTCCATCTCTAATAAAATATGTTATATTATAAATGATATGCACGTTCTATTGAAGAGTATCTTCTTTGTTAAGCAATTCCGTAGTTTATGCCCAATAAACCTGCTCTTAACAGGTAGTCCCGCAATTGACTCACACTTAATACGCAAGATTTGTTGAAAACTTGTGAAATATTTTGGACATGTGAGAGTTTCCTGTTTCATATATTGTCAATTTCCAGGCAAGCAAATGCTGATTTTTACCTCTAGCAACAGGAAACGAATATAAAATACACAAAATGAAATGAAAATGCGAAACCATTCAACTAACGCGAAAAGTAATGACACAGTAACGAAATACAAAAATGATAATTCGAAGCTACTCTCCATTCAAGAAATTCGAACCTAGAGTGCTTTTGTAGTTCGGAAGAGTGAAAATCTATGCTAAAGACAGAGCCATCTTGTCAAAACTGATTTGGGAGACGCAAGGGAAAGAACGAGTTGTGTCCTTCTTCTCCTCGTTGTAAAATGCGTTTGCATTTTATTCAACTTACGGGTCAGACTGGGTTACTGTGTATTATCGTTGTTTTTTTCTGTTGCCTTAAATTGATGTTTCATAAATGAAAAGAATACATGATTGACCGTAATATAGAAGTCACTAAGACCAATTTGAATTTTCCCAAAGACTTCGAAACATTATGAATAACATTACCGAGTTTAAAGCTGTTAATTTACAAACTAAAAATATATTTCACTCCAATTACAAATAGAATGGTTCGTTATGGGTGAAGGACAAATGCGATTTTCTAAATTTTCGATTAAAAAAGAAAGTAAAGAGAAATGCGGGGATTCGAACTCATAACTTTCTGTGTAGAAAGCTAACTCGCTAACCACTACACTATGCTGAATATAGTGAAATTGTTTTTTCTCAGTTTACTTACCCGTTAACTTTTACATACTGAGTATGTTTCTCTTTTATTATTATAGTATAGGATTGTCTTTTCTCTATATTATCTTTTATTACTATGTTTGCTATGTATGCGAAGTATTCTGGAATATACAAACAAAACACATCCATCAAAGAATCTGAGTACAAGTAGTTGAAAGTTTCCATGTGCACTACACGTGTGCATGTGCATTGCAAAATTTTTCATAGTTGGAAAATTCTATTCCAGCGCCTCCAACAAGTGGGATTTACTTTCTTGAAAGATAGTACATAATTACCTGAAGGCCTACAAGCTTCGGCAATTGATTAAAACCTGCAACCAACTAAGAGATGCTGCACATCCAACGAAGTTTTGGAAACGCTTCAATTCCCTAACTGGAAAGCGTACTGCCACAAGGTATCCGCTGCTCCAGAATAACGAACCACTACAATCAGATCAAGATAAAGCGAACGCTTTCGCTACTCATCTTCAGGAGATATTCACGCCGCCGCATACCGTCATCGCTCTAAATCACCCAGTCCATCTCATCAACCTCAGCAGCAGAACTGCAGCCTAACGCTGAACATCAGATCAACGTAGAGAGGCAACTTACGTCATCAATCACGGTCCTGGACATCACCACTACAACAGCTCACAAAAGAAATACCGCTCCTGGGTTGGGCGGTATCACATACCAGCATATACGAGAAGGACCTCATCAACTACTACAACTGATTGCTGCCATCTTCAACTTCGTACTACGAACAGGATATATACCAACCACCGGGAAAACTTCAAAAACTTTCATGTTCCTTAAACCTAACAAACCTCCCGATTCAGTCATATTCTACAGACCAATACAATTAACCCCCACCCTTGGCAAAATCCTTGAACGCATACTGGTCAAACGTCTCCACCTACACCTCCAAGAACGTCACTTGTTGCCAGATCATCAGGCAGAGTTCCGCCCAGGATACAGTATTCAGGACCAACTCCTTCGTCTCACCAACCATATCACGAATCACTACAATACCTGCTCACCATCCTGTCTTGTTTTATTTGATTTAGAAAAGGTTTACGACAAAGTATGGCACCAAGGCTTGCTCAGAAAACTCCTCCATTTTCACCTTCATGTTGCTTACATCCGATATATTTACAACTTTCTCGCAAATCGTATCGCTTATATAAACATCAGCAACGCCAGCTCATACCCTATATTTCTATATACAGGTGTTCCTCAAGGATCAGCACTATCACTTCTCCTCTATTTACTCTCTAGTACTGACTTGCCCACATTATCTCCTAATGTTCAAACCTTCCAATGCGCAGATGGCACAGCATTTCTCGCTACAGTCAACACTATCCAGCAAATTAACAAAACTCTACAGACTGCCATCAACTCATTCAGTCACTGGTGTAACACTTGGCAACTTACCATAAATGCCAGTAAAACACAAGCAATAGTTTTCCTACCACCGAAACAACGCTCTAAAGTTCAACGCAATCCCACTTGCCTCAATCTCAGATTAAACCAGACTCGCATCAAACTGACAAACACTGTTAAGTATCTTGGAATCTCTTATGACCGTCACCTCACATGGACACATCATTTAAAATATCTTACAGTTAAAGCATACAACCGCTTAAATCTTCTCAAACGTCTTACAGGAACAACATGGGGTCTCTCATCAATTGCCATCGTAAATACTTATAAATCATGCATCAGACCTGTACTTCCATATGGACACGTTGCTTGGATATCAGCCCCACTCACTTTTTACAATAAGTTGAAAATTCTCGAAAGACATGCCTTCCGCATTGCTCACAGAATCAAACTTCCCAGGCCCACAGCCGATCTATACACCCTCATCACCATTCCGCACATCCTTTACCATCTCGAAACATTAAGAAGAAAGTACATCACGAAACGCTACGAAAATTTCCACCCACTACTATTAGACACGCTGCAGCACGATGCTACCTTTAATCCACAACACCCACCGTTAATCACTTGTCCCATTTCACTACTCATAAGCATATATCTTTCCATACTCCCCCATTAACATCCGGAAATAGCTCAGCTTACCCCCTTCTCAGCCCCGCGGCCACCCGATTTCATAATTCCATCAGCCGCACAGTAATCCATTAAGACTAACAGGGCTCATATTGTCTCCCATCAGTGCCCCGAATTGCCCAGGGGACAGAAGATAACATGCATATGTCTACACTAATGCTTCCTCTGTTGTGATTGTGGCGTGCTAGCACTTCATCTTTCATATATTGTCATCCTCAGCTTCCACCGAAATTAATGATTACGATGAAAAATCGTAATAGTCCTGAGTTTGTAAAAATAAAGAAATAAAACATAGTTCCTATAAAAGCTTTCAGCCCATCCACATTTCTAAACTCCTTCCATTCCCTAACGATCCCTTCCCAAAAAGAGGGCGTAACCCTCTAAGTGGGTAATATCCTTGGCCTAACCATGGCTATTTGTAAAAAAAATCACTACACCTGATTTATCTGGAATTTGATATAGTTTTCCTAGAGTAAACCACAATTGTCAGTTTTTGTGACCAATTTTCCCGTGACCAATTTTCGTCAAATATCTGAAAGCTGCAGCTGCGCCTTTGGGGGAGCCAAACTTATCTAGTAAATAGCTCCCGCTTCGTCAGTTAGCTGGCAGAAAGAATGCTAATATACTGGTCCCCTATCCAAACTGGGGAATCCACTTTCAAGCAATCATTGCACAGAGACTGACAATCTTCTCATCATCACGCACTCTGCATCAGTGTACGATTCATCAACATGCCGCCAAAACCAATCGCTCTATGTCACCACCCCAACGACATTCACAATCACCTGCTTCACTTCCCAGTGAAAGGACCTCCCTATTAAAAACTTTATTTTTATATGAGTCAGTCTAGTAACTTTGGACTTCTACCCGTCACGACGCATTAAGCTGTTAAAATCCACACCCATTCCCCTGTCGGGACTCGAACCTGGGACCTTCGAGCCGATGGCCTACCGCCGCAGACAGCTCGGCCACCCGGTCGGCAGGACCTTCGTAGTGAAAACACTATAAGTGCTTCCGGATCTGGCTCCGATGACATGGAAATTCTACATTCCTCTGACGAACAACTTGCTACAACACTGATCATCCCAATTACGCCTTTCTGCTCACAAACTTCCACACCAAGTACCAGACGCCAAAATTACTTCTACAGGAACTTCTGAAATATATTCCTGGAGATACCATCAGTGAAATTACTCCTACCATTAATGGTTTAATCATTAAATCATCAGACAAAGACTTCGCAAAAACTCTTCGTAATAGGCACAGTTTTGAGATATTTGCCAAAAACGCTAATCTCGGGCCTCTCAATAAACCACGCATCAAACAACCGCCGCCACAAACGCAAACCAATGCTATCAGTAGTGATCAAATGAGTATCAGCAGGCACCTTCCCAGATGAAGTAGAATTACGTCTTGAAGGCCAGACTATTTATAAATGCTGACGCATCATTACATCACAAGGCACTCCCTGTTATCTAGCACGAGTTCTCACATCTCACCAGCCAACAATTGATCATCTGTTATGGGTACGAAGCATGTATTTCCAAGAGATGCCATAGGGTTTAATAACCTACTCACACACAGCCACCTACTCCACTTAGATGCGAGCGCTGCCAAACCTATGGTGATCACATCACTGCTGAATGTAAAGAACCCCCAATCTGTGAATACTGTTAAGAAAATCCCCCGACACGATACTGTACAAATCTACAAATTGTCATCAATATTAGCAACAACATCCCACATACTCATACAAATGCAAAGAAAAACTTGAACCTACACCAGAAAACAATCTGCCTGTTGCTCCTTTACGCCTACCCGAACCTGACCCAACAGTAGAACAACAGCATCAAGAATTAACACTTCCCACAATTGAGCAGCTTTTGCAGTTCATGGCTATTACATTCTCCAACATCTATCCATTCAACCTAGCAACCATCATCAACAAAATCCGCCTTGCCGCCAAAGACATCTTCAATCTCGAAGTCCATACTACATTTTCCGGTCCTTACGTTGTATTTTCTGTAGCACCGTCCACTCCCACCTAAAGCCATAATTCATCATCGTTCATATCACCTTTACTTTTCACTCTTTTCTTTGCACAAGTAACCAAACTGTTAAATGTTTGGGCTCACTTGTCTTCCATCAAGATCTAGAGTCGCCCCTAGATTAAGAAGAATCAATCTTTCGTCCCAGTGTCGCCAAGGTGTCGTGATGTGTACACGATGTTATGGTTGCCATTGGATTCGGTGCTCGTTCGTGTCTACGCATTGACGGACATGTGACCTGCCAACGATACATTGACAATGTCTTGGACCCAGTTGTGATGTCTTTAGTGCAGGCCTTGCCGGGGACTATAATCCAGCCGCTTGTGGCACGTGATATCCTAGCCTTCCTAGTTCCTTCCTCTGCTTCTTTGACAATAGCGTTCGCCAGATCTCTTGCCGATTGAAGTCGTCTGGTCCACAATTGCACAGCGACTCACGTCAGCAACCTCCCCCCAGTTACAGTTGTGAGCTATTGCACTGTGTTGAAGAAACATGACTTGTCACACCCAGAGGATATCTCATCCTCTGTATGCCTCGCCGTGTTGCAGACGTTCTGAACGATCATGGTGGGCCCATCGGTTACTGACCTTTGACATTTCTGTTCCGCTGTCGCCACGTTGTCACGCACCGTACAGAGTGATAAGGGTAATCTTTTTGTACTTGTACTTTACGGTATCTAACTGCGTCATTCGGAGAAGCTATCTTATACAGGGCGCCTAAAAAGTAATTGTGCAGAGAGAAAATAAATGTAATGACAATTTTGAATGACATTGCAATTTCACGTGCGATATTATTGCGCAAGACCTGTAGTTCGTCTGAGGAAAGCTATATGGTGTTACTTACTTCCAGATGGCGTTTTGGTGGATGAGAAACCGTATTGACTTAGTGACAGTGGCAGTGCAAGTCTTGTGATCATAGTGCTGATGATTGAACAGCGAGTATTCCTGGTGAACCATGTACTTCGTTACCAAGGGGAATACACAGAAAGTGTTCAAAAATGTTTGTGGAAGAAATTATAGCTGTGAAAGTGCCTTACCGTAATGCTGTGCGATACCTCATTGCGAAATTTCGTTAAACGGGCAGTTTTGCAAACGCTTCTCGTCATGCTGGTGAGGACATATTTGATGTCACGTTATTTTCAGATGAGGCATGATTTCATCTTTCAGAATTCATCAACAGTCAGAACACCCATGTCTAGAGCACTGAATACCCACAGGAATGGAAGGAACTTTTTTTACACGATCCGAAGATCGAGGTATGGTGTGCCGTGAGTCGACAGGGTGTTGCGCCAATTTTCTTCCGCGACACCATCTTCACATAACGATACCGCACTGAAATTCTGGAACCCTTTGTGGCTTAAATTAATGAGCGTGAGATTCAAAGAGGCTAGTTCCAACAGAATTAATTTACATTTAGAACACAATTTATACGATTCATTTCACATTACATCACAAAATGTTATCATTTTTTTTAATGTATCCAACCGTGTTGGAACTACTGGTCTCGCACCTACACCTCCCACCTACGTTTAGTAACCCGGTCCGACTTGAAACGGTGACTTGATAGACTTGATCTTGATCTGTATGACCTGGCTGACTCGGGGACCCAGACTTGACCCAAATCATCAGACTGACTGTGACCCGATGATTGAATCTGGACCCAATTGACCATGGTTTTCCCTTGACCATTTTTCACTATCATGAATATTATATACGGTAATTGCAATTTTGATAGTCTTTTTTTAGCTCATATCCCATTAGATATTTCAAAACACAAAATTCTTTCACAATATCCTTCCCAAGGGGGTTGTTTCCACACCTTTGGAGGCATTTTTGTTCTTCCCGGGGATATTAGACTACTTCCATGTTATTACATTTGATAGGAACTTTTCAGTGTCGTATTGTTTGTGCTTTGGAAGGGCAAACAGGCGCTCTTCAGTGGTTAGTTTGCGAGACTGAAAAGTACGAGTTGGACAAACTAGCGACACAACAAGTTCGGTGCGAGCAGTAAGAGAGCACTCGACAAGGCAAATACACGTTCTATTACGGGGAAACTCAGCCATACCATTCTGGTAAAGAATTTCTCATTAAGAACAGCACAGTTCTGACAGTGCAGAATATAGCACTCGTGAAGGAAAGACTACCCTACGTACTCGATGGTGTAAGATGGCCAGGGGTGTGCTGGAGGGGGCTCGCGCGAGCTTTGTTAAATATTTATATTGATTTCGAGCCCTTTGTTAAATTATTTAAAGTACACCCCTGAATACGGCTTTAATAAATGTCCATGCTCCGACCCTGAAAGCTAATGAAAACGACATGTAAACGTTTTACAATGACCTAAATAGGTAGTCTGACCGATTAACGGAGTATAATACGAACACTGATAACCTTTGCGATCTCGAAAAATCTAATAATAAATACCACACTTCGAACACAAATATACATAAATATCTCCAGACGGTTGATCACGTATTACTAGGTCGATCACGTATTACTAGATAGATGAGGTCGTAACAACATAATGGATATTAGGTATTACAGATGAGCGGAAAGTCTCATCGACTCTTGCCCACGAGACGAGATATGTCTCGTGTCTCGTCTCGAAACCTTTATGGCTGTCTGAAGCTTCTAAAGTGTGTGAGGATTGTTCTCGTACGCCCATCCTTTTAATGAACCCCACAGATAAAAGTCCAGGGGGTGAGGTCTGGAGACATGGCAGACCAGATCTCCGGAAGATTATGCAATTGGCAACAACAACAAAAAAATAGACTGATACTTTCGAGTCTAGTAGTAATTTGACTAATGTATTACGCATTCTGGCTATTTATTGATCTAAGGCAGGTTACGGGCAATGGTATTAAATTTGATAACCTTGTGCTTCAATTACACTGAAGGTTTAGTACGTGACGTAAGACGTAAGCAAACTTTCTTGTTATTATTTGTGATAGTGCATTGTCTGTCAGAAATTGATCATTGTATGAGAAAATATGTCATCAATTTACAACATATCCATGAGTTTTCTGGGACAGAGTGATGTTGATTAGTGCTAACCGTTCCGAATGTTCCTATTTTTGGCATCAAAATGTGTGCACTCGTCATCTTCAGTTTCTCTAACCTGGATGACTTGCGAGCACATTGGGAAAGACCTCACTAGTTTCACACATAATGTTCATTTATGTGTAACATAGTTTTAGTTTATAATTGTTCGTTTCTTGTTAAAGCTGTTCATTGTTGTTGTAAATTATGTTTATTCGCTTAAGAGCACCTACGAAAATTTTATGAAGAATCCATATCGATTGCTGATTACTTATTTTTCACTGATTCATTACTAATAGAAAGGACAGTTGTTTTTGCATCGTTTTCTTTTTAGATGTTAAACTCTTCAACATTCACTTTTTATGTATACAGTGTTAATGTTTTGTACTCTCAATCTTGTACAATAATTTAATGAAAGGCATCCTCACTCAAAGAAACAATACGCTTCGATGGGAAAGGATAGTTTAGAGTATATGTGAAATTCTGATGTGTAATAATTTTACTAACTCTTTTTGAGATACGGTGGAAGGAGGATGTTTTATACTTCTGGTAGCATACTACTACTGTATCCTCCGTTTCGCATAATAATTTTCTGAACAGAATTATATGTAACTAAAAGGAAATTTCTTTCAGAATATAATGTAAAGTTCTGGCTTTACTAGACTTACACTTTTAACCCCTAAACATGCCTTCACTTCTATCATTTTTGGTGATATGTAATGCTATCTAGATGTTAATGCAATAGCTTGTTTTAGCATTTACAATTAAATCTGTGTTTTTCATTCTTTATAGGGGCTGTTATGGCATCCGAAGAAGACCGTTTGGTATGTCTGCACTTGTGGCTACAGAGCTCCTGCGTGTCACTGGATGCGATTGGCTTAAGAACGGAGCAGAAGCTGGAAGAAGTGTCCAACGATATTGATGGTGTAATATCAGAAATAATATTCAACTTTGTGTTGAGTATTTTATATCAGAATGGGGAGACTGACAACAATGATGAATTAAGTTTTGAATGTGTTGAATGTCTTGATAACATCGAGAAAGTTCTTGAACAGTCACACGAATGCCTTTCAGAAGATTACAAAGAAGCTTGTAAATTTATTATTTTATGTTCCAAAGAATTTCTAAGTTACGGTACAAGTGGAAAATCTAATGATTTTCAGCATTTATCATCAAAAGTAAAATCTGCGGTGTATGGAATAAGGTCTGCTGTTCTTATTGAATTATTACAACCAGATGATGCTTTCGAGTCAGCAAAGAAGGCCATTGAGTTGAATCCATTAAATGCTGAGTGGCATTATCTGGCAGGGAAATCTTCACGTAGGAAACACTACCATTCTGAGAAGAAGTTTGAAATTCCGGAAGGAATACCATATTTAGAGAAAGCATGTCACATGGAAAAAAGACCAGTATACATGCTAGATCTTATCATGAGCTACTACGACGCAGCCCATTGCTTTTACAGGAAACGAGATTGGAATAAAATGAAAGAGTATCGCGGTAAAGGAGATAAACTCATTGAGAAGGCTCTCGACAATGAGTATTCTCCAACGAACTACGCTAAACTTGGCAAAGCCGTTCTGCCATTATTTACATCAGCTCCTTTGCCAAAAAGAAAATTGGCGTTTCAAACGGCCAAATTTTTACTTGACAAAGCAATGCGAGCTTCTCCAAACAACGATTTGGTACTCCACATGGCCGGCGAATTCTACGAAGCTGCTGCTGAACATAAAATTCCAATAAATTTGAATAGTTCACCAAAGATACACAACGAAATCCAACTGAAAATAGAAGCGCTTAAATGTTATGACAAGGCTCGAAACAATAATTACTTCATTTCTGATATAAATTATATCGAGTTATTCTGGAAAGAAGTGCGAAATGAGAGTTCAAGTGCTTGTTTAGGAAAGGAATTCAACCCGACTGAGGAATACCAGAATTTAGTAAACAAATACAAAGATGATAAATATCATAAAGCAGAAGTATACGGTCTGCTAGGGTTTCACTATCTCATGTATTACAAGGACATGAAGCGTGCAATAGAAGAGTGGGAGAAAATTGACATGAATTTACTTCAGGTAAGAACTATCAATAATCAGTGTTTCTTTTTGAGGGAGCATTACCCCTCACAACACCAAATTATCCTGCAAAAAGGTCCAGTAATTTCGTATGTAAGCTAGTTTAATATCTCTGCAAGTAACCGAACAGATATTTCCCTTACAAAACCTCTGCCAACAAATAGTAGGATCATTCCATGACAAACTACCCAATGTTAGAAAAAAAAAATGATTGGATTTTAGAATATTTTTATTTTTTCTATGTGGATTCCTACGTATTTGAAGTTAACAGAAGAACTTTAAAAAAAATGTTATGCCCTTATTCCTCCCGGGGCTACCATGTTTCCAACATGGCGGGTGGCGTTTTCTATTCCCCTAGCCATGTACGGAAACCTGAATGTCTCGAAAACCAGAAGAGCTTGAGAGCTGAATACCTCTGTGTAGCTCCTGAAGTGTATTTTGAATATATGGAATCACTTTTCCTCAAAATCATTTCCTTTATTTCCCCCAAAATTGGCTGAAAAATGAATAACGAATTGTATGTATGAAATTAGATTTTTAAACCAATTTTTGGGAGTGAAAGAGTTGAGTATTAGGCTATAAATTTATGTAGCATTTAGACCTACAAACCAAATGTCTACGTGCAAACAATCATTGCACTAAATCACGCCCCATTTTTCTTCTATGGGGTTTAAAACATGACCCTTTGCGAAAAATGCCGGATTTCGGGCTTAAATATATGAAATAGGTTATCATTAAAAACACTGAAATTTGGTGTCAAGGAAGTTTTGTATGTGGCCAAGTCACAGCAAAAGTTCTAACTTTTATTTCGAAGTGCTTTAGTCAATGCAAGCGGATTTTCTCCGTCACCATTCTATGTAATGCTTCACAAAGAGCAACATTTTTCTGTGAAGCAGTTGAATATAAGACTGCATTTTGTTTTTAATGGTACAGAACAATAAAGTGTCATCGTTGCGTTGAGTTACATCCCCTTTTTCTACGGGGGTTCAAATATGGCTTCCTAAACGTCGCAAAATACCGTAATTTCGAACTTAAATATCCCAAATGAATCCTCATAAAATAAATGAAATATGGTGTCAAAAAATCCTTGTATGTTCTCAAGTCACAGAAAGAAATTGCAATTTTAATTTTCGAGTGGTTTGGTCAAGAAAAGGTAGTTCATGAGAGTTAAAATTGCGCCTTTCAAGTAGCGTACTAATATGAAGCTACATATACACTTATAATATACATATACGCTTTCACTGACCAAACCACTTAGAAATAACATTGCAATTTTGGTTGTCAGCTGAGTACAAACAAGCCTTCCTTTCCTTGACTCTTAATTTCAGGTTTATTCATGAGGATCCCTCTGAGATATTTAAGCCCAAAATCCGGCATTTTTCGCAAAAGGCGATGTTTCAACCACCATAGAAAAAAGGTGTGTAATTTAGGGCAATGATTTTTTGCATGCCGACACTCGGTTGGCAGTTCTGGTATAAATATTACAAAAATTTGCAGCCTTATATTCAACTTATTCGGTCCAAAAAATAGGTTTAAAAATCCAATGTTATACTATTCATTTTTCAGCCTATTTTCTAGAATAAAGGAATTCATTCTGAAAAGAGGTGATTCAATATCTTCCAAGTACGCTTCAGGAGCTAACCAATGTATTTTTATTCAGCTCTCTGGCTCTTCTGTTTTTTTTTTTTTTTTTTTACATATTCGGGTTTCAGTGCATGTCTACGGGAACAACAAACGTCATCAGCCATGTTGGAAACATGGTCGCCCCAGGAGATATAAGTGCATAACATTTTTTCAAACGTTATTATCATATCCTCAGACATGTAAGAGCTCATGTAGAAAAAAAATAAAAACTTTCTAAAATAGTGATGCAACCAGTGTGGTGCAATAGTGATGATTTGATGTGGAATGATCCAGTAAGGAAATCGAAAGAAAACTTAAGCTTGTCGTTACGGGGCAGTAAACAACAATTCACCTCACAAAATATTGTATAGCTGAAAATAGGCATATTCTATATATATATATATATATATATATATATATATATATATATATATAGCCCGTCCTGCCAGGTGAAGACTGTGCAGCAAGGTCGAAACCGACCCCGTGAGCAAATTGTCGATGGGCCAATTTGGCGACATAATCTACTCGTACGTTGGCCCAACGACGTAAAAAAAATAAAGCATTGACCCTTCTCGTTCAGAATTATTGACAATTGTTGCTATCGATTATTTCATATTTAGCTCGACTTTATCCATTACATTCCTGATGGAAAATTGTTTTTAATATAGGCTTGAATACAATACGGAGAACGCTTATTGGATCTTCTGTTGCAACGAATAAAGACTGCTTGGTTCATTTTTTTCTTCTATCCCATCCCGTCAGATAACGGACAGAATTGCTGTTAGATGGTAGTGTGGTAAGGTGTCATTACTTTTGGGTTATGGCCTGCGTTGGAAGATAAACTTGGTCTAGCAATCATAGCGTTCCGTTAAGCATCAGCCTCTGAGCCAGCGGTGACCAACACAATATTCCTCCACGTACGCAGCTGCCTTAAGTCCATATATTTGACCGACGTATGTTTCCGCTTAAAGGCACTTTCATGGCAGCGGGCACAAATCCAAATGCCAGCATGTGATAGCATCTTGTTCGTTGGGGAAGACGCAGGGCGAGGCCGAGTCTCAAACATCCTTAGTAGTACATCGATAACGGATAACCGCGTATAGTAACGGACGATTTGCGATATCGGTCGATGCTGTTATCTGACATCGATTTATATCGAATGGGAAACATTTTTGCCGGTATTGACGGATATCGGAGATCGTTTGCAACTGTGCTTGTTGTTAATATGATGATACGATAGTAGATAGATACTTCTTCTCACAATAGCAGAAATCGTTTATGAGCTTATGACAAGCTTCTGTTAATCTTCCGGCTAGCTGAAAATTAACGCACCATACGTTGCTTAAAGATGAAATTATTCACCACCATATAATATACGAACGATCCCAAGGTGCCCCTCAATAGCCAGGACTTTCTGTTTTGAGCGGGACGACACTTGGATTTTAGCAATGTTGATCTGGGGCTTGTCACCCCGGAAAACTGCCACACAAGCGAGGATAAGTAAAAAAGAAGACATAAACGAAATATGACATAGATTTAGTAAATCCACACAATGAACTATTGACAAAACCAAAATTCGTATAGTCTACAACATTAGCTTATGTAATACATTGAATACTTAACTTTACACAGATTCAACATAAAATAAGTTTCTTTATAACATTTTGACACTAAAACAACATTGGTATAATAATATAAATGTTTCCAAATAACAGTATCGTGACAAAACAAACATTTCTTACATTTGCTGACATTTAAATATTATACATGCAAACGTTGCTGCCATCTTTTGTTCACGTTCGGAAATTCTTGAAGTATAAAACGGATATTTTTATACCCATTACATATATGCCCCCATCGAAATAAAAAAGATGAGTTGTTGAATTAAAAACAACGAAGCGTTTTTATATATAGATATAAGAGTAATAAAAAAAATTAAGTTGTTTTTAACATAAGGATTCAGAAACAATTATTTAACGTAACTTAATATAAACTATCCAATATTATTTTGATAATATACTATTTCATTTGATCATTATTTATATTAAATCATTATTCATATAATAAATGGTTTCAACAATCATAAATAATTGTATTTTATAAAAAGTCATAACATCAATTATGTTCATTTCGTCAGGATTCATATTAACTCATATAATAATTCATTTCTCTTAAAACCTTTTTTTAATAATATTCCATCATAAGTTATTTATTTACATCAAATTGTAATTCAACACCATTTCTTGTCCTCTTGAAATCATAATTACATTACTTTTTCATATTCGTTTCTTCTTAAATCGATTGGTCTGGTTTGTGAATAAATTATGTTTATTAATACTTGCCTTCATCTTCTATAAGTTGACCTTATTGTTCATCTTATCTCTTTCAACATCGTACTTATTTAGTTCTGTATCCGAGCCTAGATCTCTTACTACATATCCTTTACTTGTGTAGGCAATATCCCTCTGGTATTGCATTCCGAGTCCATTGTAAAGGTAGTCAGGAAGCTTGCATAGACACGGAGAAGTAAGGTGTCTGATTTATTCTTTATTCGCACTTCTACTTTGCATGGGTATCCTTTTTCCTTTGAAGTCTAAATTCAATTGATTCGTTGACTATAACTTTAACTATCATCCTATTCTTCCTTTTACGACTTTTACGGTATTGTCTCGTCTTAGCTTTGTTCCGCGTCCACATGTCTTTGAGTTTCTTTGACATTTTATTTGTTTTTATTCCGCTTCCACTTCTTATTTTTAGCTCCTTTACTCTTTTTCCTGTTATTAATCAATTCTCTTTTAGCTGTCTTCCCACGTGAACTATACTCAGTTACTTCGTTCGAGGGTCTTTTTATTCCCATTTCTTGTACAAATTCTTTGCCTCTTTCCATCTCCTTTTGTCCTCTCTTGCTCGTTCATATCTTACATCTGATTCTTTGTACCAATCTAATTCTTGGAACAATTTGTTATTTGTTTTTCAGATCTACAGTCGAAAGTCTAATTTCAGGCACATTACTTAGTATTTCACTTGTAATACTAAGTACTAGCTCTCTTCCATAATCTCGGGGTCGGTCATGCTGTCGCCAGAGGACGTCTTATTAATCTTCTCCATTTTCCTACGGTTCGTGACCTGCGTTGCGGTGCCACTTGCAACGGTGCTTGTTGTTAATATGATGATGCGATAGTAGATACGTACATCTTCTGACAATAGTAAAAATTGGTTAAGAGCTTATGACAAGCTTCTGTTAATCTTATGACAAGCTGGAACTTAACGCACCATACGTTGCTTAAAGATGAAATTATTCTCCACCATATAACACACGAATGATCACAAGGTGCTCTTAAATAACCCAGGACTTCTTACTCTGAGCGGGACGACACTTGGTGTTTAGCAGTATTGATCTGGAGTGTTTCACGCCAGAAAACTGCCGCAAAAGCGAGGATAAATAAAAAAGAAAACGTACACGAAATATCGCATAGATTTAATAAATCCGCGCAATGAACGATTGAGAATTTTATGTACAAATTGATAGCCATTGTTACACCTCTTCATAGGGAAAGGGAAGTTAAGTTATGCGAGAAGTGAATGTATACGAGTAGGACAAAGGGAGTTTTTAGGATATTATCTTTATTCTTTATTACAGTCAATAAATCTTACAAGGGATAATTCTATTATTGACAATTCGATTTCGGAAAATCCTTGCTATCACCGGATTCAGTACCCAAAGAAACCGAGAGAAACAAGTTTGTAGCTGCAGACCGTAAACAGGGCCGGAGATAAAGGGGGTACAAAATTCGAATAGAGAACGCAGAAAGTGCCTATAAACACCATGTAATTTTGAAAGGAGTGGAGGAATTGAGATCGAATGTGAGGTATGAGTACCGTGTGTGAAGCTTTACTGAATAGGTGTAGTGCGCATCATGTCGGCCATCTTAAAAGTTGCCATATTGGATTTATCGAAAATAAATAAACGGGAAGGAAGGCATGTGGCATATCATTTGAAGCTAGCTCTTTCCCAGAAATTCAAATATGAGGTTATGTGTTACCAACCTTTATTGCGTGAGAAGGTATGGACCCTGGAAGTTGTGAAAAGGCGAATTTAACGGTTTTGGACAGTTTTCGATGATGTTAAGGCAGTCGTGAAATATGCATAGGAACAACCAATATAAAACCTGAAGGTGTCCAACGTTCTCGAGTAATTAGTGCTAATCGTGCATTTACAACAGATCTGATCCACGTTTAATTGCATCTTTTGTGTACCTTAAGAATGATTGTGTGGTTGAGACAAACATGGGAACATTTGAAGAAAGATAAAGATAAACAATCAGAAGCCAAAACCGTTAATTTCGCCTTTACACAACTTCCAGGGTCCATACCTTCTCACGCAATAAAGGTTGGTAACACATAACCTCATATTTGAATTTCTGGGAAAGAGCTAGCCTCAACTGATATACCGCATGTCTTGCTTCCCGTTTATTTCTTTTCGATAAATCCAATATGGCAACTTTTAAGATTGCTGACATGATGCGCACTACACCTATTCAGTAGAGCTTCACACACGTTACTCATACCTCACATTCGATCTCAATTCCTCCACTCCTTTCAAAATTACATTGTGTTTATAGGCACTTTCTGCGTTCTCTATTCGAATTTTGTACCCCTTTTATCTCCGGTCCTGTTTACGGTCTGCAGCTACAAACTTGTTTTTCTCGGTTTCTTTGACTACTAAATCCGGTGATAGCAAACATTTTCCGAAATCGAGTTGTCAAAAAATAGAATGGTCCCTTGTTAGGAATATCATGATTTTATTTACATCATGATCATATTTCCGTCAGAAAGATAAATGAAATTATGAGGTGATAGCACACCACATGATCGGGATCAGATTAGTAGAGACACATGCAGATTATCTTCTGTACCTGGGGCAATTCGCGGCACTGATGGGGACATTCTATTAGTCCTAACATAAGGACTATTACATAAGGACTCTGTTACTAATATAAGGACTATTGGGCATGCGATGGAGTTAAGAAGTTTGGTGGTTGTGGGGCAGAGAAGGCTTTGAGGTATGGTGGGTCTGAATAGTTGTTGAGTAAGACTGAGATGAATATGCTGAGGAGCTGTGATAATGGGCTGGTAATGATATGTGGGCGCTGAGTATCGAAGGTGGAATCAATACGCATGGTGTCTGATAGGGGATGTAAAGTTTCATAGCGAGTAGTGATGAAGCGTTGTCTTAATATTTCAAGATGCAGCAAGATATGAGGCATAGTGACGCGTGCTTATAATTCTGCAATGGGGCTAGGTAACTGTATTCTGTAAGCAAGGCGAAAGGCATGTCTTTCTAAAATTTCTGCGGTCCTGCTAGCTACATGATCGTATGTCAAGACAGGACGTAGAAAGACTTTATAGCTGTTAAGAATTGCAAATTGTGTGAGGCCCCATGTTGCACCATTGAGGTGTTTTATTAGATTGAGTCTGTTATAGGCTTTGATCCTAAGATATTTCAATAGGACATTACAGGTGAGATGATGGTCATATGTATTTGACGGTAGTAGTAGGTTTGATTCGAGTATTCTGTAATTGCATGTGAGAAGGGTGGGATTTCTTTGAACTCTGGATCTTCGTTTAGGTGGCAGAAAGTTAGTGGCCTCTGTTTTTGTAGCGTTTGTTAAGAGTTTCCGAGCTACGCCATTGATGAAAGGGGTCTATTACACTCTATTATAGTTCTGTTTATTTGCTGAATGGTTTTGGCGGTGGCGAGAAACGCTATATCATCTGCGTTTTAGTAAGAGCTGTATGTTTGCATTTAGTGTGGGTAGATCAGAACAGAACATGATGTAGAGCAGCTGTGAGAAAGCTGAGCCTTGCGGTACTCCAGTATGTAAGAAAATTGGAAATGAACTGGCGTTGTTCATAGTTTATGTAAACAATACGATTTGTGAGAAAGTTGTAAATATAGTGGATGGATGTGTGGACGAAATTGTAAAAGTCCCCAGGTGAGTCCCTGGTGCCATACTTTGTCAATAGCTTTCTCTGGGTCGAATAATATTAGACAGGATGGCTGGTTGGTGATGTGATTGATGATGTGATTGATGATCTGGAAGCAAATGGTGATCCTGGAGATAGATGTGAAGGCGTCTGACCAGTATGTTTTCTAGTATTTTGCCAAGTGTTGGAGTTAACTGTATTGGATGGTAGGATGAAACGGAATCGCGAGGTTTATTAGGCTTAAGGAACATTAGTGTTTTGATGTTTTCCTATTTGCTGGTACGCATCCTGTGCGCAGTATGAAATAGTAGATAGTAGCGAGCAGATGAAGTAAGCAGTATGGTCCTTCCTTTATGTGACGATATGTAATACCGTCTAAGTCAAGAGCAGTATTTTTCTTATGTGTTATTGTTGTTGTTATGTCCTCGACGGTGATTGGTGTTGTGAGGTGACGATTCTCGTTGAGATGGTGCTGGTCGTCGGGTTGTAATTCTGGAGATGCGATGTTGAGGCGATGTATTGGATGGTTCTGTGGTACTGGGCTGTTGACCTGTGTGGAGGTTTCCTGCAGATAATCTGCAAATACTTTGGCTTTATCCTGATCAGAATGTAATAGTTGATCGTTTCGAAGTAATGGATAGTAGTTGTGGTTCTCTTTCCAGTAAGCTGATTAAGTCTCTTCCAGTATTTACTAGGTTGTATAGTATCTCTGAGTTAATTACACGTTTTGGATCCATTGTCGCAATTTGTAGGCGTTTAGATAATTTTGTACTGTTTATTGCAGTTGGCGAACTGGATTTCGTGTTCGGATGTATTCGCGGTACTGTTGGGGAGAGCGTCGAACTAAAGTGAGGTACTGCGGTGGTAATTTTGGCTTGTAAGGCGTTGACTTCCTGCTAGATATATGTAGTTCAACTGCTATTATTTGTATGGAATCTGTGATGATGCCCAAAGTGTTATACAGTTCATGTTCTGTGGTAGGTTCTTATACGGATTGTAGGGTTTCGTTGATGCGGTTTCGATATTTGTTCCAGTCTGCTAGGTCATATCGGATGTCTGTTGGTCGTATTTGATGTCGGCGTTTATAACGTATTAATAGGAGCCTAGAGTATTTACGTTATAAAACCGACAAATGGGCAAAATTTTAAAAGTTT
This sequence comes from Lepisma saccharinum, assembly GCA_022664845.1. Taxonomy (NCBI): domain Eukaryota; kingdom Metazoa; phylum Arthropoda; class Insecta; order Zygentoma; family Lepismatidae; genus Lepisma; species Lepisma saccharinum. The sequence goes on from JAGDQP010027743.1 coordinate 24,105, forward strand.
ATTCAACACATATATGTTAATAATTTCAGTGTTGTCTTGCCTAGTTGCCCAAATGAATATTAACCAAATGGCAACGATGCGTTGTGCATACCGAAGCGGAGCACCGATATCGTACACATCGAATATATTGAATATATCGAATATCTCGAATGGTGTGTTCGAGAGATCAGAATCACTTGAAGCTTTGGAAGCCATTTGCACGAAAAAAGTAAATACGCAATTGGAAATTGTTGCATCTATTGTTCTACGCCGCAATAATGGAAACTGTGTTTGTAATTAGGTTTCACGAGGTGAATAGAGTAGTTGGACACAAAGGCCACATCGTCTGATAAGCGAAAGGTGAGATCCGGAGTATGGTAGTTGTTCCCCGTTTCCGAACAAAGAAGTTGTGTGGAGCACGTGTTTTTTTTTATAGAAAAACATACTTCGTTGGATGGCTCTCTGTTGCTGTAAGTCGAAGTGTTGAATTTCTCGTCTGACTGTACTACACCGTGGAACGAAGGTCATACTTTTTGGCAGAGTAAGTAGCAGTTGACAAGTGTGCGCAAGAAGTGCAGGGCAAACCACGTAACAATTTTTATTATTATATAGATGTTCTCGGGATATC
>JAGDQP010027744.1:0-20248 GCA_022664845.1 Lepisma saccharinum
GGTATAACTTTTAAAATTTTCAAATAGCACTATGTTTCAAATAGCACCAATAATTTTCATGTTATTGAGTATTTGGCATCCCCTAGTGATGATTAACAACATACATAAGGAACACATAGCAATGTTGCAAACTATGGATTAGACAAAGATTTTCGCGATTTTATACAATCTACATATTTTCCTAGTACATTTCATCCATAGTTTGCAACACTGCCGTATGTGCTCTACGTATGTTGTTTATCATCGCTAGAGAATTTCAAATGCCCAACACGACGTAGTGACATTTGAAAATTTTAAATGCTATACCTGGTTGGCAACACTCACAGCCCGGTGCAACCTTATGTTCATTCCTGGTATCCACCATGTTGATAGAAACAAATTTCCGCAAACGAAAGTTCCTTTCAATGCGACGATTTTGGTTTATTGAGAATTATTCATTTTCTTCTCACTGTAAGGCGTTAAATTTAGGCTCCAAGTTGGAAGCCCGATGTGTCCAAACCGAAGGGAAATCGGACCCATGTTTATAGGAAGTTTTATCCTTATTTTGGTGTGACAAATCATCTCCCGAAATTTTTGCGTATAATCACGTCGACTCCTCCTCCTCACCTAGGTCGGATCTGCTACGAGGTGGGCCTAACTTCCCTGGTCTGATGCGCTACGGAATAGACCGCTTCTTACTACCACCTGATCTGCTACGGGATAGGCAAAACTCTCAAGTCCAGATCTGCTACGAGATTGGGCTTTCAAACTTCCTTTCTATGAGAGGTAGTCGCCAACTACTTGGGCCATCGACTGCCATACAACAAATCGTTGTTTGGGCTACATCGACTGCAACAAGAAGAATAGAAAGAAAGTAATTTGAGATACTTTGTACCTCAAACATAATCCAATATAGTTTTGTACGGGAGACTCTTTTTATTAAAATATTGGACTTGTAATTTTTATAATAAAAGGTGAAGAGATAAAGACAAGCTACGATCCTTTTCATTTGTTCTACCTTGCTCTACCTGTCTCTACCTAATAAATAAAATAAACCAGTAACGGCGCCAGGCTAAGATATTCTGACATAATCTGAAACAACTATTTTCATATATATAATAATAATAAATCACAGCCATATTCAATCCACTACTGGATGAGGCCTCTCCCCGGAGGGAGGAGTTGGTCCACTGCTCCCACGATGACCAGACGTGTTGGGTTGGGAGAGGAGAGCCGAAGCTCTCACTGTGATCGCCACGGTCTTTTATTCATAGCAGCTGCTCAATTGTCCTCACGATGCTGGGTCAACACCGAAATTTTTGAGCCCCCACCGGGAATCGAACCCGGGACCGCTCGCACTGAAGTCGAGCGCGCTACCGACTAGGCTACACAATGGTTCAAACAATTAAAGATATCTTAATAGTCTAAGTGCTATAACAAAGAACTGCAAAATAATTAATATATAGCTTTATAAAAGTTTCCAAGCTTGTTAATTTTACCCTTAATTCTTAATTGAGCATAAACAAGTTGAAGTTGGTTAATATATAACTCTGTTGTAATATACGTAGGAAATTCCAAAACCAATTCAATGGTTTTCACTGTTAACCACAACAGAATTCTCATTTTGGTCCTTGGGAATACATCAATTTTAGGAGGAAAAATCAAATCCTTAAGAGTCTTATTCGGTTGACTATGTCTAGTAATTCTTTTAACAAGCTCCGTATATTTATTCCAAATATGTAAATTAGGATGACAAGAAAACAGTTTATGAGCTAAATCGTCTGTTTTAGAACATCGTGTACATAAGTGCGAATTATCATAACCTCTTTGTTCTAGAAGAATATTATTAGGAATTATACGGTGAACATATTGGAACTCTAAGTTAAATAAATTCGGATTGGCGATAAATATGCTCATGTCCAAGATTGCATCACATAATTTGCTATCCGGGAATTGTCGTAGGATAGCTGGAGTATGGCCCAAATTATTAGCTAAGAAAAAGTTATATATCTGTTTAACAGACCAACCTTCTGTGGGAATACGAGCAATCATAGCGAATGTCATATCAATAATTTCTCGAAGTAGGTAGTACCAAGGGCGCCGATTTCTCTGTAAGTTTGGGGGGGAAGCATTCAGATTTTTTTTGTTTGTTTGTTTCCAGATGAGGGTCTAAGAAGCCACATATTATACAAATCAAATTCAGATTTTGCCAAATATTGTATAATCATAAAAAAACACAAATAAAAGTATACATATAGTCATTATGAAGACTTCCCTAGGCCCAGCTATTACAGGAGTTAACAATGTTTGTATAACGTTAAAAAAATTCACTAAAGCATATTATGTTCTAACTAATAAGAACAAAGTTTCTGCTGTTACTAGAAAATAAACTTAGGAAATAACATAAACTAATGTTAGTCTATGCAGAGGAGTTATCCAGCTTTCCAAAATGTGGTTCTCTTTCCATTCGGCTCACACTTCCGCCGCACTACTGCTTTATTGGACAAATATTTTTTTTCTTTTTTTTAAATTCTCGGTTCTCGATCTCGACAGGCATGATTCAAGAAGCTTCTGTCTCACCTACAGTGAGAAAAAAAATATTTGGAGAAGTTGAACAAAGAGGGAAAGCAGACTTATCACACGCAAAACGTGGCCCATTTCGAAATCTCTTGCCTGTTTATGATAAGTTGGATACCTCAGATAGAATGGTATAGAAATAACTAGTACTCGATACACCTGCAAGGTAACAGGCAACGAAAGAGTGATAACTATGTAAATTCATGGCAAAAATGAACTTGGACAACCCCATATTACTCTCGAAATAAATGTTCTAGGAATTATTTTGTGTACAAGAGCACTCTGCGTGATGTATTGAAGCAATCCATACCGTGTCAGGCATAAAGAAGCAGCATGGGGAACAAATTGAGTTGAATAACATTGGAACTGCTCACTTTAATTTCAAATTACGTACGGAAGGTAAGAGGTACTGACAAGGGAACATCTTATATTGATAGTAGCATTGCCCAATCAAACAGTGCGCAATCGATAGAGGAGTGAAACAAAGTGAGAAATCCAAAGTTTTACGTGCCGACACCCAGAAACACAGGAGATACAGAGGAAAGAAGGATCGAGAATCATGTGAAGATAGCAATGCAAAAGATACATTGACACAGAAATAACTTCAAAATGATTAAAGTAATCAAAATGAGACTTGCACAACAGTATAGTAAGCAAACAGTGTACCCACAGACATACTAAAAAATGTGATATGTAATGCAGTGTTGCCAACTAAGCACAAAATGAAGTTTTGTGAAATGGCACGGGACACAAATTATAATATCTATAAAATCGAATTATGATTAGAACCATACCTGTGAAGTCTTGAAGTACAATGTTGCCAACGTTTGAAGATAGGCCTATATGAATGCCAAAAGTGTAAAATCTCGGATGTAGAAGAGTACATACAGTACACGCTTCGAACGAGTTGAAACCAAAATATGAGACCACGAAGAAGAATATAATAACTGAAGTACAAACATAACGGACGAAGCACAGTGCCGAGGCAGTGTTGCCAACGTGGAAAATCAGAATAGTATCAAACACAACACACAAGCTGAAATGATGTGTGCTCTTGGATTGACAAGTGATTAGTAGGCTCACTTCTCTGGTGCACGCAATATTGTATCACCGTACACATTACTGGTAGTCGGCATTTCAGTGTTGCTGTTGATATAGCGCTCCACATTATGTTGGTCCCTATGAGGAGAGGGTCGCTTGAAAAGAGTGATAAAAGTACAGAAAGTACATTTGTAAACCAGGAGGTTCTCCCTGATATTGTGTAATAATCACAATAAAGGCGTAAAATGTAGCTAACGTATTTTGCTTTTGGCAAATTGTCTTACTGGTAACAGTGCACATGTAGTTTGGTAATGTGGGTGTGAGCTAAGCTGAAGCATTTCGAACAATGTGCACACCTGACAAAGCTGACGTTTGTACAAGTTTCTTCCTGGCATTCGTCGGACATTAAGGTATCGAAACAGTGTTCAATTGGTGTCATAAAGCCTTCAGGCATTTCATCGGTGTAACCTCATCTGAAGAAGACAAACTTGATCATGTCCCGAAACCTATCGGCAGAAAACTGGTAATGCGCAAAGGATTGCACAAGTAGAAAGCTATCTCTTCTCCAAATCTCAAACTCTCTAGTAGGAAAAACACTGTCCGTAATGAAGCGGACGAAGTTTTTGTACGAGCGGAAGAAATCAACATCAAGGGGCTGAATGAGTCCGGTGCATTTCGCTGGAATTAATCTCCGCTCAAAGTCGATGCCATTAGGAACTGTTTCCTGAACCAGCGTCACATCCTTATTTGTACTCCAGGAGTCCACAAGCAGAAGAAGACAACTAACATCACTTCTGCCATGAACGTTTTCAGATCGCTTTTTTTCATGTTAGCAGTAGTTCCAGCGTACGATCGAATGTTTGGGGGATCATCAGATTTAGTTTTCGGAAAGCGAGCAGAAGGTTCTACTAGCAAATAGAGAGGAGAAAGAAGACTACCAGACATGGAAATCACAGGCATGATCATATAACAATGTGTAGTAGCGGAAGGAGACCCTACCTCAATATTTATTCGTTTAGCTCCTTTCAGAGCAAGAGTCCGGTGCGAATTCAGCTCCTTTTCGAATCGACTTTGGTCAGCATTAAATACCTGTTCAGGAGTGTACTTTGATTCAATTAAGGTTCTTATATCAGCAGTAAAGCGATCTGCACTTTCCTTTATCTTATTCTCATCCAGGTGGTAACCTCTTCCAACGCGATGGGTAGCTGTTCGAATGCCTATATTATATTTGCGCTTAAAATTGTGTAACCAAGTCCTTGAAGCAGTGAAATTGCAGGTGCCAATATGACCAATAAACGTCGGTTCAGACATCAATTGGTGTTTTACTTGCAACCCCCACAAGCGGATAATTCGGTCATAAACGATGGCGTCCCTAGCTCGGGCTTCTTTGAACACGTTGCATACTTCCTCGTTGATACGTGTGATGGATATTCCCTTCAGACTGTTCTCAGATCTGCAGAGTTGGTGTTCGTAAGGCAGGCGTCTAAAAGTTTTCTAAACCGTTTTGAATTTTAGTCGGTTGGAAGTCCCGTCAATGGCCTTGTGACGCGGTGCTAATTGCAACTTTCCGTGTTTTGACTGTTTTGTCCAATACTTGTACGCATTCTCCAGATATTCTGTTGGCAGATCTTTACTTTGTCTCTTCGGAGGTGATGGCAGAAAATCGGAACTACTACTTGTCGGTGATTGTGGTGGTGTATAGGTTTTCTTCTGTGATGCCAAACTTGTTCCTGCCTCCTCTATGTCACTATCGATAACGTCCATTTCACTATTATCAGATTCCGAATCAAGAACGTCGAGTGTGCTGATTTCTTCCACATCGATGTCGTTCCTCGTGAGTCGCTGTCTAATTTGTCGAAACATAACTACATCAGCGGGAGTCGGCGTGGTTTCGTTGATTCCGAATTCGTTTTTCAAAAGAGCAACAACACGTCCTGGGTCCATTGTATTGCTTTGCACTTGTTACAATTACGTAGTTTATCGTGAATCGGGTACAACCCGAAATGGTATCGTAATGATTGCAAAGACGCACAATGCACACTAAAGAACACACAAACATAAAGTTGAACACAAGTTCTTTCTCTCAAACATCATATGCCTAATGTATCGCACTTGTATTTGCAACAACACAACATTCAACACATCATGGAACACAAATATAAGTGCCACAGGTTTCGTCTGTCAACTATCCCTTGACACACACATATGATATCTCCTAACACACAGGACTTCGTTACAACTTCCGTGGCAGCGACTTACTCCTCAATGACCACTATAGACCCCTACTTGTCTGCTTATGAGCACTACTTCTCTTTGCCAGATCACGGGGCTATTTCCATTTCTTTCTCTTGCTCTGTAGAATGTGATTGAACCACGTACTGACCACTCAAACGATCCTGCAACAACTACATGACTGTCTTCTCTTTGGCATAACTGGTTACGCCCACTTTTATTACGGTATGCATGTTTCTGAATGCGTTTCCCGGTGACGGCACGCTGCAGCGCGTTTGGTTCAGTAGAACCTTATTCACAGGAATACGTCAGGACTTTTCACTTGGCTGATAAGCAGTTTACAAAGAATGCGGGATGCTGAATACTAATAGATATATCTTACTACAGATTGCAACACGTGGTTTTTTGAACGTTTTCTATTCCTTTTATATCCAGGGACATATGTAATGTGTACTGACATTAAGGGCTGCGCTTAGAGGAGGGATCATGGGAGGCAGTTCCTCCCCACTTTTGTCTCCACACAAAATCATTGCCGATATTGAATAACACTAACAGATATTTGACCACATGCCCCCTACCACTGGCAAATCTCCCCCCCCCCGTGTTAAAACCTAATCGCCGCAAATGTTTAAGGGTGTTGGAGTGGTAGCGTATTCCTACAGTATATGTGTCACTGTAGGTTCGGTTCTTTCTCAACTTGCAGCTCATGTAGTAGTAGGTAAGGACCAAAAAGCAATGCAAATAGGTAACAACAATGAAATAATGATTGCATGCATCGGCTAATACACTGTTGAACATAATGGTTCAGTACTCGCGTGTATGAACACTATATTTTACATTTCTATAGTTTGTCAGTAGTCATGTTCCAGTTTGTTCCGTCACTGTTGTCTACGCGCTGCGATGTCTCTGGCAGTATTATATATTCGTTGATTTTCGCCCAATAGTATGTTCTAAACGAGCTAAGGTCGTGCGAGACATCTAGCTTAATGTAGTATTTCAACTACTACGTTGCAGAACGCTCCAATCGGACATCGAACATGTGCACCAGCAGCGAGCCTATGGACCACTTGGCCATCCAAGCGCATGGATCATTTCAGCTTGTGTGTTGTGTTTGATACTATTCTGATTTTCCACGTTGGCAACACTGCCTCGGCACTGTGCTTCGTCCGTTATGTTTGTACTTCAGTTATTATATTCTTCTTCGTGGTCTCATATTTTGGTTTCAACTCGTTCGAAGCGTGTACTGTATGTACTCTTCTACATCCGAGATTTTACACTTTTGGCATTCATATAGGCCTATCTTCAAACGTTGGCAACACTGTACTTCAAGACTTCACAGGTATGGTTCTAATCATAATTCGATTTTATAGATATTATAATTTGTGTCCCGTGCCATTTCACAAAACTTCATTTTGTGCTTAGTTGGCAACACTGCATTACATATCACATTTTTTTAGTATGTCTGTGGGTACACTGTTTGCTTACTATACTGTTGTGCAAGTCTCATTTTGATTACTTTAATCATTTTGAAGTTATTTCTGTGTCAATGTATCTTTTGCATTGCTATCATCACATGATTCTCAATTCTTCTTTCCTCCGTATCTCCTGTGTTTCTGGGTGTCGGCACGTAAAACTTTGGATTTCTCACTTTGTTTCACTCCTCTATCTATTGCGCACTGTTTGATTGGGCAATGCTACTATCAATATAAGATGTTCCCTTGTGAGACATAATCAAGCTTGTTGGAAAGCCATGCTCTACAGTTTGATACATCATAAAGAAACATAAAACAGAATAATTACTGGATATTCGTTCTGGTCAACTAAGGAAACTAACTGCCCGGAATGAAACCTACATTCTTCATTCTGTTAACAAAACTCAAAGAATTAGTGTTAAAGATTTGGTTACTTCAGTTGCCTAGGATATACAAGTTAATGTTACAGATGTGTAGATGTGAACAAACAAATTGTGATTCAGAATATGAGTAATCAGAAACAAAACATACATATCAGAAGAAAGCAGAAAGAAGTTCTAATTTTCCAGGAAATATCGATATAAGTGCCTGGAATGTTGGAAAAAGTTTATTGTTTTTCTAGGATGAGACTAAGATAAACTTATATTGTAGTGATGGATATCAGGATGCGTGTCGAAAGAAGAATGAAGCTTTCAGAAAGCAGAGCATTCTTTTAACTGATAAAAATGTTGGAGGATCTGTTAAGATTTGGGGTTGAGTAATTAATAATAGAGTGGCCAGTATTCATACCCTGGATACACATCTTCTAAATCCCAATTGTTTCAAAGAATTTTTGGTTGTTCAATGAATTACTAACATTAACTTACATATTCTAGGCGAGTGAAGTAGCCAAATCTTTATCACTAATTCTTTGAGTATTGCTCACAGAATGAAGAATGTAAGTTTCATTCTGGGCAGTTATTTTTCTTGGTTGGCCAGAACTGATTCTATTCCGCAATAATTGCTTTGTTTACGTTGCTTTATGATGTATCCAACGGTAAAATATGACTTTCCAACAAGCTTGGCTTGCCTGACACCGTGTGGATTGCTTCAATACAGTAAGTCGACTGCTCTTGTACACAAAAGGATACCTAGAACATTTATTTCGAGAACAGTATTGGGTTGTCCAAATACTGTTTTTTGCGATGAATGTACGTAGTCATCACTCTTTCGTTGCCTGTTACCTTCCAGGTGTATCAAGTGGTAGTTATTACTTAAGTATTCTATCTAAGGTATCCAAATTATCATAAAAGGGCAAGAGATTTCGAAATGATCCATGTTTTACGTGTAATAGTCTGATTTCCTCTCTGTGGAACTTGTCCAAATACTTTTTTTATCGCTGTATATAGTTTCCCTATCTATAAGTTGTATTAGTAACTCAAAATTACGGTGTTAACAAAAAACGGATGCAAATAATTGCATCCAAACAGCAGTTTGAAGGATATATTTCCAAGTGCAAGTCTACTCCTACTTTTGTGTGAGTTCTTCTTGTATCTTATTTTTCTTGTATATATTTGTTCTTCTTAAATTATGTTTATATACGACAAAATCACGATGAATGATCCTTAACCCTCGGAACGCCAAGATAATTTCATCTCACGAAACGTCATCATGAGTCATTTTCGAAGCATGTATATTTCACATATGAAATAATGCACTTGTTCAAAATCAAGGTATTTTAGAGTATGGATGTATTAATTGTATAGTATTTATTGCATTGTATTGTATTTATTTATTGTATTTTATTTTTTCTAGTAGGTACTACAAAATATTGAAACATACGGAAAAACTAATACATAATATTAACCTTGCAATCATTTTCATGGCTGCACAAAAATAAAGGTACCATGAGTCTCTTACTTATTTACACATATAAAGTACGACATATAAAACTATCAGAATCAAACTAACTTCCTCTTTCACCCTCACATGTAAAGCACGCCGTATCTGTTGTATTCTTGGTCTTGCAAATGAAGCGATTAAATTGCTGACAGTATGCGGAGTACACAGAATTTCACTCTTCCATTTAATGACTAATGGACAAAAATAATATTTTGACTGTATGGGTCATTTTTGACCCGATTTTCCCGATCGTGGCGTTCCGAGGGGTAAACGACAGAAAATACGTTTTCATTTTTTCTTTTCTTTTTATTGTAAATTGTCTTTATCGATGATATGCACGAAACTCCAGAAACAACACAAGTAATGCACGAATTAACTTCTTTAGCCAGTCTAGGGGGTATTATACGTGATGTAATTTATATAAGTACTGTAGTACACAAATTTCAGGGAGGAATTTATCAATGAAATAGATTTTCCAAAGGGAGATAAGCTTAGTAGAAGGGGAAAATGAATGACCATGTACTGTAGAAATAGGAGAACCGACTTCACTTTATCATTTAGGCCCCCCCATTATAAGGGGCCCACTTGAACTTTGGGGGGGCCAGGGTCCCAAAGCCCCCCCGGGATCGGCGCCCTTGGGTAGTACTCAATATTGCGCCAGTACTGAATATTTAACGGCAAAACTGATATCAACCTGCGAAATAATTATTTCAATTAATTTACCAGAAATAGTAATATACGTGGTAAGTTCAGTGCGATGCAAGAGCAAACCGTAAGAATGATGTAAAATCGATTTAAGGCCTAATCCGCCTTGCTCGATCGGCAAATAACAAATATTACGATATCCTAACAGAATAATTTTCCCTTAAGAAAAGTCCAGTCAGAGACGCTACAGTTTTCGACAGGATTGGAAAAAGTTGAACGATATGAATACATTTGCTATGAATTTACGTATTAAAGAACTTCGCTCGTGCCAAGAGCGTGTCAAAAGTACCCCGAAAATATTGTATATCTCTGCCAATAATTTGGATTGACCTTTGATTATTTACCGCTATTAATTCTTTAATGGTATGCGAAAATATGATACCCAAATATTTCAACTGAGTTTTCTCTGTACCATATTGAATGTAGTTGCCATACAGCGCTCTATTAGTATGAAAAACTTGGGATTTACTTTTATTATTAACAACGTTAGAAACCTGTCCAAACGCCAGAGCAGCTGGTTAATCATCAAATGCAATTTGCGATTATAATAACATCGGAATAACAATGAAAGAATATTATCTTAAAAAATCAGTTGTTTCATTATTGATCGAAGAAAATCCAAATTTAATGAATCAAATACATTAGACGCATCACCTACGTATATTGTGAAATCATCAACTAAGGACTTGTTGCAAGCGTGAATGCAATCCCGAAGAAAAAAGAGCGTGACGTGCATGGGAAGGGATTTGGATATACCTGTCTGAACTGGGTCCAAGAGTTTTATCATGTAAGGTTTGAACCTATCAATTAATATTCTATTAAGAATCTTATAGTCAGCATTCAAAAGTGATATTAACCTGTATGTAGATGCACGGTTAATACTATGGGGTTTTGGAATTGAAACGCCAATATGAGAATTAAACGTTGGTTCTATCGGGCCTCCCTGCAAAATCTGATTATAAATGTCCATCAATAACGGGGCAAGTTGATTTTTGAAATACTTATAAACATTTTGAATTATGGCGCCAATACCTGCCGCAGCCGACTGATTCAACGCATCAATAGCCTGCGCAACCTCATCTACAGTGAAAGGCGTACCAAGCTGATCACTCTCCTCAGGCTCTAAAATTGTCCAACACTCTTGTCTGATACTGAATTCATTTGGGCAAAATTCTTTTTTTTTTTTTTTTTTTTGGAAATAACGTTTTGAAATGGGCCCTCATAGGAGTATAAAGGTCCGCGCCCATAAATGTTTCCCCATTGGTATTGCTAAAACTATTTATAAATTGAGCTTTAGCCCTTTTACGTTCGTTAACAAGATGAATTTTTTGTGGTTGTTCGTTAATACCTACTTGCTTAAGCCTACTGCGCACAATAAAGCCACTATATCGCCGAGAGCGAACCAATCGGATTGCCGCTTGCAATTCCTTAACATGATTAGTTGATCGGGATCTTCTGATACAAGCCTATTGAATTGAGACAGCATATCATATACATATTCTAATTGATGTTTGCTTTCAGCAATAATTAGTTTTGAAAATTCAATGGAATAAAATGTTATTTCACACTTTAATCGGATCCAATGTCTGTGTTGTTGACCAGGTACCAGATATCCCGCTCTATACCTGCTAATACGAGCGATAATTTGTTGATTGTAATCCGCATTCAGTTTCCAATTATAACTGAACACAAAATGTTTGCCCATTGGCCAAGTGTAAGCAGCAACCAAACATATATGGTTTGAATATGTAACGGGCTGTTACCACCATTCCATGTGTTGCGTTCGATATACAGTCCGACTTCAGAAGAATATTACTATTTTGACTGCTTGCTAGTCTACTTTTACTGTAATGATCGTCTTCTTCTTCTTTGCATATTCATGTATCGGATTTCATTACACGTTTGTTTTCCTTGCTTGTGGATTATTTTGCGATGCAGACTACTTTCATAGCATCCTTTCTTGTAATTTATCTGCTAATTGTCGCATTGTCTTTAAATTTATTATTGGATGAGGTAAGAAGATGTGTTGTAATGTGATTGGTTCATCTTCCCTCCAGGTAAAGTCCTAGTATCTTGCTTTGTACGATTTCTTCAATATATACGTTTAATTTTTTTAAGTTTGCTTTTTGGGTTTTGTTCATCATGGTCGTTTGGTTCAGAATGATAATTTGAGAAATTCTGACATTTCTGGATAACTGGAGGGTCTGGTACCCCTGTCTATTTTTTTAGTGGATGTTTTTTGGAGTGCAAGATGGGGTTGTGTTTGGGTTTATGCAATATAGGGAGATACATATTGGAACTTCAGCTGCAGGAAACTGTCAATTATCCCTGTACAGAATTAAATATAAATTTGACAGAAACATGAAATAGAATTGTCAATTGGTACTACAGGTAACAGTAAACCTTAACGGTGTAGATCACCCCCGCCATCTTGGTACGCACTTTCCATTGATTTACGTGGGAACTGTTTTACTCGTCTTATATCTTTCAGGAGCATACTTTTAACTTCTGTTTTCGTCCAGCTTATCGTCATGTTCTCTTTTACTCATGCTATTTTATAGAAATGTAATATTTCACACACGAATTGTATAATTTCCCTTTAACGTATTGTTATTTATATAGCAAACTATTAATAATACATTGTACTTATATATTTGAAGAAACTCCACAAACCAAAACCATATAAGAGTCAAAATAACCTCCAAGACAAATTTTGTGAAAGCAGAACTTAAATATTCTACTTCCGAGAAGCATAAGACGAGTAAAACAATTCCCGTGTAAATCAATGGGAAGGTCATACCAAGATGGTGGGGGTGATCTACACCGTTAATATTTGATGATGGTGTATTATGATGTCCGTCGTTTCCTGCTTGGTCGAAGAAATTCATTACAAGTTTCGTTAGTCTGAATCGTCTCTTCAGGACGCCATCTTTCGGAAGGCAGTTTCAAGTTTTAAGTTGAAATTAAATTCAAGAGCTTTAAAACTATTTTACCGGGATTGGAAGACAGATTATTGGTTAAAGAAATACTCTTCTAAATCTTCTTAGTGATTTATCATAAAATTTATGATGTGTTAAATATGTGTAGGTCAGAGGTTTTTGTAGTAGAAGGTGAAACCTCTGAAATGATAGGCTAAGTTAGTACACGGCGGACATGAATCTGTTTTCACCCACCTGACACCGTGCATCATGGGGTTGCCAAATCTTTAGAACCAGTTTCTTCCTGTTCTTTATTATTTGACATTTATTTATTGAACTCAAAATTTATAAATTTTATATTGGAGAAAATGTACTTTAGGGTCTCCAACTTACATTGTTATATTTCGCTTGAGAATAATTTAAACCTACGTCATGACAGAGGTTAATTTATTTATGCTACGTATATCATATTTTCTTTTTTTCGTTCCTTTCTCGGTCATCGATGCACGAATTTCGTTTTGTTTTGATTTCTCGTTACTTTATCTTTAACCGGTTAGGAGTCAGGGATCCTACCTGCTTACTTATTAGGAAATGTATAGTGTTGGGGTCATGCAAATTATTGAAACGTAACAGTTAATTACATTAATATTTTTCGATTTATGTTGTATCAAATTTTATGATAGATTGTCATATAATTACAAGCTAAATGTTTGAAGTGACTATACTGGATCTGCCCCCCAGAGTGTAAGTTAATTTATAAATACCTCGAAATTTTGTCCTTTTAGCAATAATTTATAGAGTACAAGTGGGCTATTCCGATCGATTTGGGTACAAACAGCTCTCAGCTGAATATAACGAACGCAATTTAGAAAAACAAATGACGATGGGTTACGTTGATATGTCCTCCAAAATTCCCGATAGAGTAATGGGTAAGAGCGCACGCCACATATTATACATATATAAATTTGTAAATGCCTGTTGTCGATCGGAAATACCCGCCATAGGCAGGTGATTCCGACACGTATATGGGTGATTTCGATCGCGATAAACAAAACGAGAAATGCCAGGTTACTGTATTTAATATTAAGCATACTACATGGAAATATCACAGAACATACAAGTAATGAAAGTGGTAGCAAAGAACACACAAGAAATGGAAATGATAGCATAGAACATGTAAACAAATGCAATATGTAATGTGCTATTAATAGACGTAGCTGTGCTATAATTTGGAGGAGAACATAATCATCGAATGTCAAGGAAGTTTTTAGATTCGACATTTACCGCAAATAAATTGCTTTTCCCTCTTAGATCCCACACAGCCTTCATGATACTATGTCCTCACGTGTCCATCCAACACTAGAACGTTTCTTCCCATTTAATATAACAAAGGAAGGGATGAAATTTCCAGCGACATTTGCACACATGCTAAAATTGTAACATTTTCCCCCTTTTCCGCACATGTTCTAGATACTACCTGCTTAGAGTTACTATGGGCCGTGTCGGATTATTTAATGGGATACCAGTTTCGCCACAGCTGTATATCAATTGAGGAAAGTTCAACAGTTCTTTCAGGAGAGCGAAATATCGGCCTATTATTTCTTTGTTCAATCCAGCACATCGAGCTTCCGATAAATCCTGTGGTTTACGAACGGTCAAGTCAGGATGACGGGTCAAAAACGCTTGCAGCCAGTCTTTTCCCGCCATTTGTTTTGCCGCACTGAATATGTTAGTGATGTTATTTGCTTCTGCAAAAGCATATGCAGCTTTAATTATGTCCTTTCTTGTAAGACTACACCCGAACTTTGCCAACCTGATTATGCGTTCTTTCAACGTTTTCTCTTGATCAGCTGTAAAAACTTGCATAGCCCCAGCATTTTCACGTTTTCTCTGTTTACGACCCATTGCTTCTGCAAATCTATTCTGGAGGGTGGTATAAGGAATATGGAACCTCCTGGCTGCTGCCTTCAATGCCAAGCCACCCCATACGGCTTCAAGGGCTTCCTTCATATCGTCGTCACTCCAACGTTTTTCTTTTATCTGGATATACATTCCCATCTACATCGAGAAAAATAAGTTCAGCGTGTACTACTTATGATGGAATACCCTATTTCAAGAGAGCAATTGTACGAACTACGTATTACACGCGATCAAAATCACCCGCAAAAATGCGATTGGAATCGACCGAAATTGATAGATAATTTTGAACACTGGGTTGGCAACACTGAATCCGGAATTGCGTCATGCCTCATATTGCACATTGTTCACGCAAGGATATCTGTTTTCGAATATATTACTCCCACTCGTGTCACAAGGAATATGTGTTCACAAATTACTTCCAAACAGTGATTCTAAAAATGTAACTCCACGTTCTACAAGGTCATACTTACTGCCAATTGCTCCTGACCCCGAAATAATGTAAGCTCAAACCTACACATCACTGAAGATGGTCACTCCACTCTAAACTGATGTTGTATTCAATCTCTGTCAGATGGCAGTATTTGTCGCCAAGTTATTGCTTTAGATTGGAATCACCCACCCTCCGAAATCGATCGGAATAGCCCACTTGTACTCTATTAAAAAAATGAAATACTATCGAAAGAATGTAAAATTCAGTAGTTTTGTTTAACCGGCAAGGTTCTACAATACTACACTAATTTGTTTTTCCAAGTTCTTAAATGCTTGTAATGAAACCTCTTGTTCAAAAATCTAATCATTTATATCAAATTTTATTTCTTTCATTCTGTATAAACTACGTATGAGATAGTGTTATTGTTTTTTTTTCTTTTATTTTGAATTCTAAACTGTTTGCGAAAGAATGTAATGAAAATTAAACAAATTGTGTAAGATTTAAAAGGAGAAGTTTGACAATGGACTTTCGAGCTCCAATTTTACGACGAACTAAATTTTGATTAAAAATTCAAGAATGAAATTTCAATAACAATGTTTCCTTCAGAGTTGATTATGTATAATTGTAGAGCACATAATTGCTATGTAAATATTGAAATTTTCAATATCTATATCGTTATGATCCTTTTATTGGGTCATATAATATAGTAGGTAGAGCAGGATCGTGTTGTACTCAATGCGAATAAATGATACTAGGTTCGTGTTTAGCCGACACCTTTTATTACAAAGTTTCCAATATAGATATAAAGTTTCCACAATAAGTAATATAATACAAGTTCCACTATAAGTAATATACAATATGAGTATCCACAAGTCCGAATTGTAAGTATAACTAGTTGTCTCGGACTTGAGCTCTTTTGTCGCTATTTTTACTAAGTAAGTCACTTCTCCTAATGTGTTCTATCCTTGATAGACCCCGTACCAGGTCTCAGGTATTATGGTAGTTTACTGCTAGGTGTAGACCCCGTACCGGGTCTCAGGATTTAGAAGGGAGAAGTGACCACTTGATTGTGATGCCGATTCTGTTTATCGGTCCTTTTTATAAGGCCTTCTTCTTCTTCCTCTGGAGGTGTGACCTAATGTTTCTTTATTCCACCACCAGAGGTTTGTTGTTGTCTTCTGTTAGTGTTGACATAAACACTTTCTTGTGTTTTATGTCACACTCACTTATTGACCTACTTGCTGTCCCATTAAGATATTTATGCAATAAAGACTAATAAAGGGATCTACTGTTTAAATTTTGACTACAGTAGTGTTAGATGAATAGAAAGCTAAGGTTCAATAACTGGTTGCTAATGTTGTGAATTTTTTTTTATAATCTTGCTCTGAATAGATCTTTATTTCCAGGGTTTATTGAACATAGTTTAATGAGCATCTCTAAAGATTACGAGATTAGTACACCTGAGATATTGATTATTTCTTTCGATTTTAATTCCTTTCTTTTTGTGCGTTTACGAAGTCCAGTAAATGCGTTCTTAAAAATTTATATTTTTAAAAAAAAATTGTTTTATTTTGCAAATGCGAATGCTTTGTTACGTGGTTGCAGGTATGGTTCCTGGAGTACAAGGGTAAGCTTCTGTTTATGGTCTCCAACCATATCAGTACTAAATTGCCACTCATAATTTCTAGTTTCTGATCTTCAAACTGGAATATTGGAGATAGTTTTTTTCTTTATCTACGAGATTGATGTGTGTTGTTCGCACTCCTTCCTCATTTCAAAACGTCTGTTTTCGTCTTCGTTGCAACATTCGTTTTGAAGTTCTCGTATCGAAAATTTTATAATTTTAAAGGAATTCTTTTGCCTCTTTTCTTCCCTTAAAATCGCATGTTTACTTTAGGTTGTTTATTAGCACTTGTGTGTTTTAGATACTGCCCCTTTTCTCCTCGAGCACGAGAGGTGTAGCTGCTGCACGGTCAAATTTAATTTAGTTGCTTAGTTATGCACATGTCCCTGGCTGGTGAATCTGTGCTTAGCCATTAGACCTCTTGTTAATGAGGAAGCTATCCAGGTTACAGTTCCATGGATCATACTTAGAGCTTCACTTGGAGTCTTCGTTGGTTTATGTTCTACCAGTCCTGAGTGTTTACTTTCCCTCTTTGGGAGAAACCCCTCTCATCTTCTTTGGGTGGTTACCCTGCGCTGGGACTGTGGTCCTAGTATGTTTGGCTTTCAGGTTCACTTCTGATGAACCAGCCGTAGTGACTCGTATGCTGTCTCTGTCTGGAATCTGCCCTTCAATGGAAATTTATGTTGACTCTGTGCTCCCTCATTTGAGTGTGTTTCAAATAACCAAATGGAATAACCTTAATATTCTTAAAAGAAGGAACCATAGCTCTAGTACATATTTGCATATCTATTCGTGACCATCCAGCATTATAAAAAAGGTCGCTCCTTGATTAGATGCATGTTGTTGAGTCCATAGATCTACTAAATTAAATGCTCGAATTAAGAAATTTAATTCTTTGCTTATATTACACCCTGAGGAAGAAACCTGCTTATTAATAGTTGTGTTGAAATCACCTGTTATTATTACATAATCACTGTTACGACGTGGGATTTCAAGTGCTAAATCACGAGCTATCATCGATTCCCTCAGGTGCGTATTATGCGTTCCAGCTGGTAAGTATACACAAAAAATTTGAAAGTTTTTAATTTGCATGAAAATAATAATGCCAGATTCGTGTAAAAATACATCATAAGTAATGTCATTACGAATGAGGATTAAGCAACCTATTGTTGTTTCCGTATTTATATTGTGAATTACCTGATAATTCGAGACTTGTGTCTCGTAACTTATAGTTTCTTGTAAAGTCACTACATCAACATTCTCTTGGTACACAAATCGACGTAAACTATTTTACGTAACCTGATTGCTAGCTCAAGCACTATTAAAAGAGCTAACTTTAAGAGTTTGCTCTTTGCATTTGGATAACTAGCAAAATTAGACACACACACCCCAGTAAATAACGACATTGCTTACTGGCGATGATATTGCATAAATTATGACGAAATAATATTGACTGCGCTTATACAACATACAAAAGAAAACGGTAAGTTTGCTCAAATATCAACAATAACAAACAGGATACAAGTAATATTTAAACAAACACAAAGGCATCTGTTATTTACGAGTCACTAAACGCACCTATATCGTCCGAGAGCCCTACCACATCAGTGGACACCCCTGCTTTCTGAATACTCATAATAAGACTGCTTCTTCGTGTTTTCTTTCTCTTTTTTAATTATATGCAATTCACAAAACTGAGAGGCAGACACTGACGGCCTCTTACATTGAAGACAATCTACTGATTCCGGACCAGAATACGTAAACAAAACTTTAGCTTTCTTATTTTCATTAGTATTACTATCTACCAGTTGTTGCGATGCTTGTTCACTACTGGTTTTGTCACAATCACTTAATACTTGCTCGGTGGAATCAGTAATGCCGTGGGCATATACATCCACTACAGAATTAACAATCACATCACCTTGTAGAATCTTCTTTTCAAGGTCGGCAATACGTAGTATGCACTCTCGGATACTCGTATTTTGTGAAAAACGGGCGATTGACCTTGACTAGCACTAATGATAACACTATCAGCAACGCATTCGTTTCTTCCATCTATTGCATCGGACTGAGGAGGGAAGGGTGGGCTGGATTCTTGCTCATTATCCTGCTCAAAAACTGCACGGATACTTTGTTTTGACTCACTATGTACTTCTAAACAGCAGGGTTGTCCAAAAGCTGCACTGCACTTTTTTCCGTGTGTACTTGCTTTAACTCAAATTTATTCTTACTTTCTATCTTTACCTTTTCACTACCTACAATAGGGAATTCTTCCGGACGAAACTGAAAGGTAGGTTTTGAACGACGTGTTTCACTGACTTCCCTAACACTGGGTTCACTGGAAGCTTCTTCGATATTTAAACCAAGTCAATATATTTGCACTCAATGGGAATATATTATGGTAAAGCGTAGCGGAGGCTTATCCACTTCAGAAAAGAAGCAAAACAAACAAACGACGTCCACTATACACTGAGTAGGGTAACTTCTGAGCATGATTAATTTTGACTGACCTTGTCACTGTGCCATATTGAGCGAAGAAGGCATTAACTTGTGCGTCACTGACCTCCAGCGGAATTATTCCGACACTTATTGTTAAAGTCTCAGGTTGCTCCTTAACCACTGGCAATGGCGTCACTACATTGTTGATGCTAAATTGTAGAACAAAATGACTGTCTTGTAACACTTTGTTCACTAATGTAGAGTTTCCAAGTTTTAAAAATAATTTTAAAAAATGATAATTAAGCTCAAACGACAAAATGTCACTAGCTGGATTTTCAACTGCTCCCACATATTCTGTTGTGTAATCTAATTACTGGGTTTCTCTGGTAATGTGTGTAAGTCTATGGAAATCATATTTCTTCGAATTATAGATGAATTATTATATGCTGACATACTACTGAGTAATTAGAAGAAATTAAACTAAACCAGTAATTTAGACAGGTAAAAAAAGGAAAACTTCCGCAACACACATCGAAATGCACTGAAGAACGAACACTTCACTGGATCAAGGAGGAAGGACATCCTCCCTCTATCGCTGCATCGAGCGAACTGGTGATCCACTAGACCGTACAAACATACACTCGAAGACGGCTTCCGAGTCGAGTAACGATGAAGTAGCTAGTAATAAGAATAAATTATAAGTTCCTGACCCCACATAAGGCACTTTTGCTTTTAACAAATGTAAAGAACGTTTTCATCTTTCTATATTCTAACCTACCGGCAGCATTCTTTGCAACGAAATGCAGATACTTGAGTCAGATAAATTCCAGATTAAAACGGTCGGAAAATTGCCGGACCCCCAACCTTTTCCCGACCACCAGGAAGTGGGTGAGGACTCGCTTTTCCCGACCATCAAGAATAAACGGGACCTCGCTCTTCTCTCGTCCATCAGGAAATGGATGAGGAGCCGCCTTTTCCCAACCTAAGGCAATTGGCGTGTGTCCATCCTTTTCCCACCATCAAGTGC
>JAGDQP010027745.1:0-24708 GCA_022664845.1 Lepisma saccharinum
CACGTTCACGGTGTAACTGAACTGCCACAACCAGGTAGTATGTTGGATATACCCACACCAACAACTGACCTTCGCCTGATCTCCATTCGAATTCAACTCACGGTGTGAGGGCCAATTGAACACAGACCTCCACAAAACTCGGGCTATGCCTTGTTTACATTACTAACATTTTACCATGGTTAATGTTAACCCGAGTTCATTTTAGTAATGTAAGCGGTAGTTACCGTTAACGCAGGTTTCAAATTTAACTAGCGTCAACTTACGACGGTTATCTTGTAACGTTAGTAAGAAACGACTGTCTAAACCCAAGTTAGTTATTAGGCACGAATCACTTCGTGAGTTTCTTTCTTTCTTTATCAAAATATATAGTATAGTAGTGGTGCGTACTACTTTTAAAATATAAGAGAATGGTAGTACAAGCACGATAACCAAGTTAAGTTCGGTAGTGTGAACGCGTTAGTTTTACCCATAAGTTTTACCATGGTAAAAAGTTAGTAATCTAAACAAGGCATTAACGTTAACCATGGTAAAATGTTAGTAATGTAAACCTGGCATAAGTTAAGTTATGCCTCGCGTAACGGTCAGCAGAATATAATGTGGTATATTTTGAAATTGTGAATATTTTGGAAGTGGTATATTTTGAATTTGTACTCTATTGGGTATTGAGAAAATCTCAAAAGTAACAAAGCACGAAGTACCATGTCACATTTTGTTTTAATTTGCTAGTTTTTATTTTATTTTATTTATTTTTTTATTTATTATTAAGTTTCAGATACAGCTTGAGTTGCCATTTTAGACAGAAACAAAATATACAATGCAACAAACTAAATAACTTTACTACAAACTAAATAACATGAAATTAAATTTTAAACAACACATAACATAGCAATTGATATAAATAACATAACGATTATACTACACAAGAGGAATA
The DNA here is from genome assembly GCA_022664845.1 of Lepisma saccharinum. Lineage (NCBI taxonomy): Eukaryota > Metazoa > Arthropoda > Insecta > Zygentoma > Lepismatidae > Lepisma > Lepisma saccharinum. Next base: position 932 of record JAGDQP010027745.1, read on the forward strand.
ACTCACATATTTGTATTTAGCGTTCGATGGAAAGTGTTTTCAGATCCGAAAATATCAATATTTGAATCAAGGTTATTGTACATAATTACTAGTCTATGGAATAAGGAGCGCTGCAGTATACTTAGCCTAGGCGTAGTAAAATGAAGGAGATTATTATTTCTGGTTATTCGCAACGGAACACGGAAGTAAAATTAAGATATCAACTCTCCAGTTCTAAGATTACCGTTAAGTATCTTGTATAAATACATCAAATCTGCCAGCTTGCGACGAGAAGAGGGTACGTGGAGACCAAGAACGGATAATAACTCTGGTTTGCTTAAACTACGTACTGATGGTATTCTTCTTTTGACTATAGCAAGAAAAAAGTCCAGAACAGAATCAATATGAGATAGATTAGAAATACTAGCCATGTTCCAAATTGGGGAGCAATATTCAATTTTAGGGGAAATGAAGGTTTTGTAGAACATACTCAATGGATGAAGGTCCTTAATTTCTGTAAATCTATAGAGAAGACCAAGTAAGCGCATAGAACTGTTAGTTACAGAAGTCACGTGATCAGCAAATAGAAGTTTTTCGTCAAATACCACTCCAAGGCCCTTTCGAGAAGCAACTTTAGCAATAGGATTATCATCAATGATATAGGCAGATGGGATTTGATTCCTCTTTAATGAAACAGTAAGAAAAGAAGATTTTGAGGGATTTATTTTCAAGTTCCACGCATCACGTAATGATCTGATTTCTCGAAATAATTTACAGTCGTCAGCAAAAAGAAGAATTTTGGTTTCAGATGACGAGAGATAAGATGGGAGATCGTCCATATATAGAAGGAAAAGAAGAGGGCCCAAAACACTACCTTGAGGTACACCAGAGAGAACGGGAACAAAATTAGAAGATGATCCAGAAAGAACAACACATTGTTTGCGGCCAGTGAGATAGTCTCGCAATAATGAAAGGAAGTTACCATGGATATTGAATCGGTGAGTTAATTTATAAAGAAGAAGATTACAATCAATTCTATCGAAAGCCTTACTAAGATCTAGATAGATGACATCAAGTTGTGTGTTATTGAACAGGCATTGGGTAGCATCAGAGAGTAACAAGGACACGTTTGTAAGAGTGGAACTACCAGGAAGAAAGCCATGTTGAGCAGAGTCTAGATAGGATGAGACAAAATTATAAAGTATATCTTTGATGATTCTTTCACACACCACAGATCAAATAGATAAAAGAGAAATGGGTCTGTATGAAGAGACATTGGTCTTATCTCCAGATTTCAGAATGGGTATAATATTAGCCTGCTTCCAAGAAGAAGGAAATACCCTTCGGCAAAACACCTATTTAAAATACGAGAAAAAGGGTAAGCCAATGATTCAGCAGCATTACGTAAAAGAATAGCACTAATGTTATCAGAGCCGGGAGAACGATTTAAAGGTAAGGAAGAAAGCAGATGTTTTACCTCTTCAATGATGTACTTAATGAAGACAGTGAATGCGAACAGATCAGTTGAAGCTGAGGAGGCGGCAAAGGAGGAGATTGGACACAGAAATCGTTAGAGAAGTATTCATTCAATAGATGTACCCTCTTTTCACCAGCCGCTGTAGCCGAATCGTAAATTAACTCTGTCGGAACACGTGACTGACATCTTCTTGAGTTTATGAGGGACCAAAATCTCTAAGGATTGCTAGATATTTCAGATGTTACCTCGTTAATATAATTTTGATACTTTGCCCTAAGCAATTTCTTGGAGTAGCGAATGATCTGGGAGAAAGAGCTATAAGTTTGTGCATTAGGATGTTGCTTCCAAAGCTCCCATGCAAGTCTTTTATTTCTCAAAACAGACCGCGCTTCTGTATCAAATCTGGGAGGATATTTAGAGGATCAGAATTTCTTTGTAGGGACAAAGTCTTTACAGGTAACATAAATTATATCCGTGAACAAATCAATAGCTTCGTTTACAGTTAAGTGTAACGGCCGCATGGATTAAACTCTTGTATTGACTATAGTGCTGTTACAGTCCATTAAATTATTTTTATCTTGTTTTCACTCTTTAAACCAAAAGTATCCGTCTGAACACCTGACTAAAAACTAACTTTTTATTATGTCATGGTGACTAGTAGATGGCGGCACATGATCTATCGCTACTTTTGGGCACAGCTTATCTATACTCTTTCTTAAACGGCCCTACCACTTACAAAATAATAGCAGCTATACATGGTTTATAGCTATTTGTAAGAGTTTAGAGTAATTTCACCTCATTTCCAGAATTTACCTTTAGAAACCTTAAGCTTGCCCAAAAGCTTTAACAATAAAGTGTGATAAATAAAGTTTTTATGCCATGTTGACAACGAAATATTATGTTAATAGTATGTCGTGATAGATAACTTTTTATTTTTGCGTGAGCTATGGTTGTGTTGTGACCACGCTCTAACTTTGTGGAGGTATTTACTCAATGTTAAAATAAAGGGTTGGATTGAACTACTACCTATTGGTAATGATTATTAGTAGAGAGCGGATTTTAAGGTGCAGCACCTTTTCTAAAAATGTAGCTTATAAACAACCAAAGTTCAAAATATGTATTTCCGGGCATAAAACGAACTGAAATAAACGCATTGTGTTGCACCTTCTCCGTGAATATTGCACTTTTTTTGCTAGATTAATAAAAGTTCCCCTTTTTTTACTTCTTTTAACCTTCAGCACCTTTATTGTCCCTTTCTCTCTCTTTTTTTTAAAAAAATTGTACAGAACAATACATTTTATTTTCAATCTGGTTTACACGTAATTATTCCATTAATTTAGACGCAATCTTAGGTGACACAATTGCAACAATAACGGCGCAAACAGTCAATAAATATTGTTCTCAATATACGACAAAGAGCTATAATTTCCTTTCGTCTTCCAAAACTCCGCGATAGAAGAAAAAAAGGATGTTTATTCCTAGTACACTTCGCATAAAAAAACTTGCGACAGCGAACGCCATGCAGCTAGGCAACCCAAATGGCACCTTGTTATCCCATAATCGTGTCTGGTAAAGAGACCCCTCTTTCTTCGTCCTTCGTCACACCCATAGTAAAACCAGCAAACATTATGAGCACGTTATTTCGGTTGTTTTTTGTTTTTTTCAAAATAGACATATATTAATATCGAATTCTATCGATAAAATGAAAGAATAAAAGCGAGACGAAACAATATACGTAAGTTGACGGAGGGAGAAATTTAAGCACACAATGAAAAATTAAAACCGATGGGTGCCTTCAGGCAAAAGCAGAGAAATTAGAGAGGAGGGGGGGAGGGGAGAAAAGAAGAAGATGGAGTACAGATAAAAATATGGAATTTAAATGTAGTAAAAAAGAACCTAACATTATAAAGTGCAGTGCTCACAAATCTAACAGCAAGATAGAAGGGACTTTTGGATTTTATATGTTTTCAGGGCTATTCGAATATATAAAGGGCGCTTGAAAATTCATTTAGTCCGTTTCAATATTGCGACCAAAGTCATATTAAATATTCATGATTTCCAGTGGAGACACATTTAGGATAATGTCAAAAGTGTAACACACATGATTTGTTTGTGTGTGGTTCGGCTGCAAATTCGGTGGGGATCCTTGAACGTACTGGTTCGGAATACATTATAATCATGAATTCCGCCAGGATTTTCAGATTGGCGTGTGTAAAGTCAAAATTGGGAGGGTGTAGGTAGCTTTACAATGTTTCTGTCAACTTTTGACCGTGAAAATAAAGTAAAAGTTGGGGATATTCTCAAGGATTTGGAGCTGACCCCCCTCCCAGTTGCCGGGGTCTGGCGGAATCACTGATTGTAACAAACCATGTATATACCGTGGTCCATATCTTCCATTCCAGACAAGTACTGTAAATTGAGCATGCAAAGAACATGAATGGGTAATAATTTTTCTGCTTAATTTCTATCAGAAAGAGCCAAGATTATAATTCCAAACTCTATCAAAATGAAAAGTTCCAAATGTTCAAAAGCAATATTCGTATGTTCCTATAGGCATACCAGACATTACATGTTGCACATTTCAAAAGTGAAAAAGGGAACACATTGAATATTATGTTGATAAATTTAATTATAGGATGGAAACGAATTTCGTGCCAAACTATTATAAAAATAATTATTCTCTTGAAATTGCGAAGAAAGGGGGCTATTTTCTACTCATATCTTAATATGTATTTGTTCCGAACATGCCACTCTAGATTCCACCTATTGTGAATATAACGCTTTAATAATTACAACATTAATGAACTAGTGTTTGTAACAATCCGCACACATGGAATAAACCCGGCAGAGCTGAAACGGGCCCCGACTGTCGGGGGATGCTGGTCAGGTTTTGGACTGTCATCAGGTTTAAGATTCGAATGCATTCTGACGCGGTGATTCGATGTGTGATTTTATAACCTGGAAGATGAAGGAGAGATTTTAATTGTTTCATTGCGTGTGAACAGTGTTTATTTCAAGGGGGCCCAGAATCGAAGATGTTATCCCGAGAACACGAAAAATACGACGTCAAAATTCCCAGTTAAATAGATTTTCCAGACCGGGTCAATCGGGTTATCGGGTCACTCATGTTTGGGTCAGTCCCTATCACCGGGCCATCGAAAGTGGCCGGGATTTGGCTGTGGAATACGCACAAACAGAGAGAGTGTGTGTAAATTAAGAGAAGAAATAAACATGAATAGAGAGAAGGAGAGGTAAAAGTAGAGAAAGAAGCAGCGAAGACACGATAACAATAAATCAAGAAAGAGAGGAAGAGAGAAAGATCAATGAAAAATATGAAAACTACATTATCATTATGCTAAACACACACACCTGTTTACTCGGATTCTGACCAGTGATACTTCGTTAAGTTCTCCACAATCCCGAGATGAATCTTTGTTTGAATACTTTAGTGTATGCGAAAAATAAACTGACTGATGGGGAATCGAACGCAGGTTTTCAAATTAGAAGTCCAGCACGATACCGATACTTCACAGACGACTTTAGCCAAGACATGCTTAACAAATTCTATACTGTTTGTTTCTACGAATAATAGCATGAAAATGGATACTTCATACCAATGTCGTGCTCTTAACTGTCCCCCCTGAGACTTAATTTGGATTTTTCCAACCAACATTCGTACATAGTCTTCCTCTCTATAATGACTCGTGCTTCATTCCACAATCGGAAATAATATCAGTTTTTTATGAGAAGTGATGGTTAGATTCTTCAAGACCGCTTTGTAAAAAAGACTTGGCTTGAACAGGATTCGAACCTATGTTGGTTTGCTTTAGTACATCAAATTCCGGCACTTTTCCTCTACTCCATTTTGCCAAATAAATGTTGAAGCCATGAATTTCTAAATTCATGTTTGGAAATATCCAACTTCGTTCTGTAAGTTTTTTAAACCAAAATGTACGCTAGAAGTTCTTCATTCAATCACTTATAGACAAATTAGTGCCCACTAATATACAAAATAACAAAAGACCAGGAAAAATTAAATAAACGATAACAGTTGATGCAGTTTCTATGCGTCGTGGAAGTTCAAAGTCACGCTTATAGGAATAAGTATTATTATTATTAATGCAGTGAAACGTCCGATAACTGACAGTTGTATATTCCCTGTGGAACAATATTGAATATTATTGAAGTAAACTCTGCTTTGTTTTTCTCTGAAAATGTATTTCCCAGAGCAAAAGTTCTATGATACGAATATTTACGTGTTTTTAAACTACTTCGTTTCTCATTCTATGCATGTGTTTAAAATGACTCCCTTGCAAGAAGGATATTCCAGGATTGTTACATTTCAATTCCTAATATTCCGGGAGTATTCCTAGGTAATTAGAAATATGCCAGAATTTGTCACGGGATTAGAATACTTGGTATCGTGAAAAAATACACGGAATATTTCTAATATATTCCCATAGAATAAAAATAACCTTGAATATTAGAGAAAGATGCACGTTACACTGCAAAATCTTGTTTTTTAATGCTACAAGGATGAAAAGTATAGTAGAAAGTTAAAATATAATTGTTACAATAATCCTGAAATCTTCGGAAGGCGGACATTGGCATAACATGTATAATGTATTGAAAACATTCAGGCATGAATAATGCTGGTATATAGTGAGAATATATCTCCCTTTCTATTGTGTAGGACCTATATTTATTGCGTACTGTCTGGGAGTATTTATTCAGTTACTTAATTTTAATTTAATGGCCAAACATGTGCTGTGGGGTCGAAAGTCCCTCGGATACTTAAGGGACAATTTCCCTCGGCGTAAAGAAACCCAAAAAAGTATTTCGGAAACATAATATTTAGTGTCTTTTTGTTTTTGTGCATTTACCTTATATTTATGGGCCAGACACTCACCTATGCCTAAGCCGTGATATGTTTAAGGGACTGCAAGAGACAGGTTCAAGCTATGAGTATCTATCAATGAGCTTTCTTTTAAAAAGCAAAACAAAAAAACTAGATGCTTGTTCCCGTAATACTTTTTTTTCGTGACTATATCATCTCTTTGCACATTGAATGTAGGAGTCAGAACCTATATTGAAATATTCGTTGTTTCGAAAATCCCGTGCTGTGATTATAATATTAGGAGGCGAAAACATACACTTCACAATACACACACGACATTTTTATTCCTAATTTGCAACCTCCTCTGTCAGTTACATGAAATGTTTACAGAACTACTTTGTAAATAGATGTCAATTTTTTGTGTAAAATTTTAACTATGCAAATGTTTGAATCAATCGTAATAAGATACAATTGGGGAGTTGTTGTGAATAAAAGACAGTGGCGATCACAGTTGTGAGCTTCGGTTCTCCTCTCCCAACATGTCCGGTCAGTGTTGGAGCAGTAGACCAACTATTCCCTCTGGGATAGTCCTCATCCTCATCGATACAATATCTGAATACAATAATATTCAGAAAAAGGGGGAAACCAGAAGTAAGCGAAATGAGTGTGTAAGCAAACAAACAATAAGAATAAGCTGATTTGTTGGATCACAACAAATTGCTGGCGTGGTTATTAGCTTGATTAGCTATGCGCACTTTCCACACTGAGAATCATAGGTTCGCTTTCCACCTACGCCAGCGTTTCTCAACCTTTTTCATCTAAACCTTTTGCAACTAAAAACATGACATTTCAAAACATGACCGTTGATATGCTGTATTTGATAATAAACATCCTAATTACATTATTCAGAACTATTCAACAAATTACATTATTTTAGTAGACCATAATTATAAAAACAATAAGCAAAATAAAATATCGTCTTCAAAAATTATTAGTTTTAACATACAACCCCTAGCTAAATTAATTTTTTCACCTTCTCTTGCGACCCCCTTACACACAGCTCATGACCCCTCTGGGGGTCGCGACCTCCACGTTGAGAAACCCTGACCTACGCCAATATAATTTTCTTTCAAAATCGTAAAATATTTTATTCACTTGATTAGATGCATTTGGGGGAATAACATACACCAACCTCATTTGTAAAACTCCAACTTACCTTAGAAAGTAGGGAGAATACAGCTCGTATTTTGGAACCATTATTATACTATCAGAAAGTGATACTTTGTGCATGCAATGTGGCCTAATATAAGTTTACTTAAAGAAATGCAATTCTAAAACAGTATAATTTACCAAAATCAAGAAACCAGTGATATTCGTTAGGTGAGAACAATGTGGATTTAAATCGATCAAGAACAAGAAAGCTCCGTTAATTTCTCCTGTCCACTTGCTATGTTCTGTCTGTTAGCTACCTTAAAATATTGGACCTCTTAATTTTGATTCCTCCATCTGAAATGGAGGCTAGCGCTTAAACGAAGATAAGTACAGAGAAACTGACTTCAAATTTGGGTTCAGTGATCTCGATTTATCTAGCCGTTTCTAATTTGGTGTTTAAAATTGGCAGACGCTTGTCATTTGGTTAGCCTTCTGCATTTTAAGGATTCGTGCAAGTGATTAAATTACAGTAAAGCAGATAGAGTGTCAGTAAAGCAAGTTTGACGTCAGCGAATATGGCCTCGATTAAACTTCTCCTTTCTAAACATTTTGATATGACTAATAAACCTGTCGATATTATTAGACTAAACCTTGAAATGGTTAACCCTTATTTAAGGAATAGTAATCGTTGTCAGATTTCTTTGCATAATGACAGGAACCAAACTATTACGTCCATGCAATACGAACATAGATGACGGAGCTTTGTGAGAAAAGAAGAGCAAGCTTTGGGATTCGAACTCGCGTCGCCAGCTTTATGGACGAAAAGGGAAAACATAAGGCGACGCAGCCCGCACGGCCACGAAGACATCAGGCAAACAGCCTTTAAGCTCAACTCTTACGGAAATAAAAGCAAAGTAAAAGTTATATAATACGGATTTTTGTTTCAGTTACTGTGTTTCGTGCATTTATGAGTTAATCTTCTATTGACTACTATTTTGTTCGATTTTATACATATGAAAACCATGTTATATAATTTGTTAAAAGTTCGAAAACCGTATTTAACGTCCCAAGTTGGAATAAGCAAAACTTCATCGTTAATTATTACAGACATAGCAACATCGCTGTATTATAATTTATTTTATGAACAATAAGAACAAGAGAAAAGTTCTAATTACTTTTAGTCACATATTTTTTGCTACATCACGACTAGATATACAAACATTATTTTCTTCACAAAGATTAGTACTCGAAAACTGCACTAATACACTCATTGTATTAAAACCCGCGCAGTGGTCACTCATGTTGTTGCAAGGTTGCCACATGGCTCAATTTCTGAACTTAAACTTTCTAATTGCTGGTGAAGAGTGCGCTCAGATTATAATTGACTGAGTGTAAAATAACCAATGGCCTGAAAGACTTCGGCTTTGAGGGCGACGAGGGTAGCCAAGTTCTACACCGCTAACATTATTATTTTCTTATTCCACAGAAATTGAAAATGTGGAGATAATTTTGATGCTAAGCGACTTCAGTCAGTAAGCTATTCCGTTCGGAAATTTACAAAAACCTACACTTTCGAGTAATATAGACATATGATGCCGAATAAAATTCAACCCTGAGGCACTTGCTGAAGTAGGGAACCTTATGGTTGTAGGTTCGAATCGCCTGCAAGTGATGACTTATGATACTTAAATAAAACCTGTCAAAAAGTTTTAATATGTGTTACGTTCAACTTGTCATATTGCACGAAGTGTATTAGAACTATTAATTGCAGTTTTAACTTCTCCATTTGCTAATGACATTTCTTTTTATGATGTTAGTTTCGTTCAGGCTGGTTTACGTTAAAATAAAATACAATAAATTATCGTAACTTAATGTCATAATACTTACCCTAAACTGAATTTGTTCTTAAAACTCACATAATATATTCATTTCATAATTCGACATGACAAAAAGGACATGCATACAAATGTGTTGACTTACTAAAGAATACGTACAGACAAAATATATCACATATACTCAATGTTACATTTTCCTCGCATTTGAACTTCATAATTCATGAGTGCTGTCTTTCGTTGGCAAAATGGAGTAGAGGAAAAGTGCCGGAGTTTGAAGTATTAAAGCAAACCAACATAGGTTCGACTCCTGTTCAAGAAAAGTCTTTTTTGCAAAGCGGTGGTGAAGAATCTAACCATCACTTCTCATAAAAAAACTTATATTATTTCCGATTGTGGAATGAAGCACGAGTCATTATAGAGAGGAAGACGATTTACGAATGTTGGTTGGAAAAGTCCAAATTAAGTCTCAGGGGGACAGTTAAATACATGACATTGATATGAAGTATCCATTTTCATGTTATTATTCGTAGAAACAAACACTAAAGCATTTGTTGAGCACGATATGGATAAAGCCGTATGTGGAGTATTCCTATCGTGCTGGATTTCTACTTTGAAGACCTGAGTTCGATTCACCACCACAATTCTTTTTCGCATACACTGAAGTATTCAAACAAAGATTCATCTCTGGACTGTGGAGAACTTAACGAAGTATCACTGGTGAGAATCCGAGTAAACAGGTGTGGGTGCTGTTTAGCATAATGATAATATATTTTTCATTGATCTTTCTCTCTTTCTTGATGTACTGTTATCGTGTCTTCGCTGCTTCTTTCTTTTCTTTTACCTGTCCCTCTCTCTATTCATGTTTATTTCTTCTCTTAATTTACACACACCCTCTCTGTTTGTGTATATTCCACAGCTAAATCCGGACCACTTTCGATGACCCGGTGATAGGGACTGACCCAAACATGAGTGACCCGGTAACCCGATTGACCCGGTCTGGAAATTCTATTTAACTGGGAATTTTGACGTCGTATTTTTCGTGTTCTCGGGGTAACATCTCCGATCCTGGTCACCCCTGAAATAAACACTGTTCAAACGCAATGAAATAATTAAAATCTCTACTTCATCTTCCGGGTCATCAAATCTACATCGAATCAGTCGGTAACCTTTTCAGCTCTGCCGTGTTTATTCCATCTGTGCGAATTGTTATAAACACTAGTTCATTAATGCTGTAATTATTAGAACGTTTTATTCGCAATAGGTGGAATCTATAGTGGCATTTCCAGAACTGACAAATTTTAAAACATGAGTAACAAATGCAATTTTTTTTTAGCCATTTCAAGAGAAGAATTATGTTTATATTCGTTTGGCACGAAATTCGTTTCCATGCTCTAATTTGCCAACATATTATTACATGTGTTTCTTCTTTTACGTTTGCAATGTGGAACATGTAATGTTTACTATGCCTATAAGGAACATGCTAATTTTGCTTTTGAACATTTGTAACTTTTCATTTTGATACAGTTTGGAATTATAATCTTGGTTCTTTCTGATAGAAATTAAGCAGAAAAATTATCATTCATTCATTTTCTTTTTATGTTCACTTTGCATTCGTAGTCTGGAATAGAAGGTATGGCCTATGGTATCTACTGGGTTTGTTACAAACAGTGATTCCGGCAGACCCCGGTCCCTGTGGGGCTGTCGATTCTGGAGACTACCCCGAAGTTTTTGATAGAAACCGTGCAAAACTCTAGTTCACCCTCCAAATTTTGACTTTACACACCCCAATCAAAAAATTCTGGAGGAATTCCTGATTACAAAATATTCCGAACCAGTATATTTAATAAGCTTCACCAAATTTGCAACCGAACCCCGCGCAAAAAAAGCCTGTGTGTTACACTTTTGACATTATCCTAAATGTGTCTCCACTGGAAATCATTAATATTTAATCTGACTTTGGTCGCAATATTGAAACGGACTAAATGAATTTTCAAGCGCCCTTTATATATTCGAATAGCCCTGAAAACATATAAAATCCAAAAGTCTCTTCTATGTTGCTGTTAGATTTGTGAGCACTGCACTTTATAATGTTAGGTTCTTTTTTACTACATTTAAATTCCATATTTTTATCTGTACTCCATCTTCTTCTTTTCTCCCCTCCCCCCCCTCTCTCTCTAATTTCTCTGCCTTTGCCTGAAGGCACCCATCGGTTTCAATTTTTCATTGTGTGTTTAAATTTCTCCCTGCATCAACTTATGTATATTGATTCGTCTCGCTTTTATTCTTTCATTTTATCGATACTAATATATGTCTATTTTGAAAAAACAAAAACGTGCTCTTGATGTTTGCTGATTTTAGTATGGCCGAGACGAAGGAAAGAGAAAGAGGCGGTCTGTTTACCAGACACGATTATGGGATAAGAAGGTGCCATTTGGGTTGCCTAGCTGCACGGCGTTGACTGTCGCAATTTTTTTGATGCGAAGTGAACCATTGTTGCGCATGTCGTCGAGGTTTCGTGTAGAAAGAATGTTCTGAAAAAGAAATCGAGCTCTTCATTCGCACTTTGGAGTTTGAAGTCTTTACCTTTGCTTGGTTCTGTAACAATCTGAACCAGAACTTATTCTTCTCAATAAAAGCATAGCATGCCAAAGATAAAGAAGGAAAAGTTGCGTACACTTGCAGCAGTTGTGCAGGTTTATGAGATTAAATAAAACAATATTTGCAATTAAGGTAAAAATGGGTTGGAGGGAAGCAAACCGGACCCCTATTCTTGTCGGATTGATTCTTATAGTATGTGACGAGACAAACACGACGGTACCAACATTTTTTTAAATTGTACCGGGGGAACATGGGTAATTTTGCAGTGAAAGTTCAAAAATCGAGGAGAGGCCAAGATTTTAACAATATTTGCTGGTTTTGAATAAAGAATGTTCATGTAACTCTATACTATAGCACTTAAAAAAGATACCCTTCTTTGCGCCTTTTTGAATGATTTATCAGCACCTTTTATTCCCTTTTTCCTACCACATTTTTGCACCTTAAAATCCGGTCCTTAATTATTAGTGACATCAGTAACTTTCAAATTTCTGTGAAAACGAGCACTTTAGGAACACCCTTTCTAACTGGCAGAAATTTGTTCCCAACTTAAAAATTAGTGTAGATACCCTAAAAGCACCATTTTAGACTACCTTATGTCTGTGCAATAGAATGATACTGGTAGAGTAGTTCATATTATATAAATAGTTCGAAAACTATTTATATAATTAGCGGGTTTTTGAGATTCAGTAACGGTAGGCCCCTAAATATTCTCTCCGCGAATAATTAGTACAAATATTTTCGGCTATAAAAGAGGACTATTTGGCAGTACAAATCAGCAGACTAATTAAAATACGTAATAATTGCTTCAAATTGAATTTATTTCTGAGCTCTTGGCACCTTTGTCTTAGGTCGGGATGAGTTAGGTAGAAGATGAGGAAAGTATCGACCAGGGGTGAGTCGCAAGAAAAATCTTGATCTACACTTCCGAGTTGGACTTAGGTATGTTCGAACTAAGCCAAGTTTGAACTTAAGTCTGTCGCTGGAAGAGCTCAATACTATAACTGAAGTACTACTTTTCGTCCTGAAGTAAAATTCGAAAAAATGTGCATTTTGCTCTGCTAGTTAAGTTTGGCAACGTCGCAATTCGGACCAAATGTGATCATTGCGCATGCTCAGTGATAATTAACAGCTGGCGTGATAATTCAGAAAGAAAATTCGTGAAAAAAAAAAAATATTTAAAAAGAATTATTAAAATTCCCAGCGCGAATTATTTTATTTTATTTAGTTATGTGCCGGTTGCACCAAATAACTGAGATAATGAATGAGGTGTAGAATCTTATCTGCGCTAAAATAAAACCTTTTCTGCAAAATATTGAACAAAAAAATATAATAATAATAAAAAAATTGAGATTTGAGTGGAAAACGAATAACTGAATAGAATTGTTTTTAACGTCCTAAACGAGCTTCTAAGAAAAGAATCTTTAGTTTTTAACACTTTGCGTCCGTTTGGTTTGTTTCGCAAAATGGACTCCGAACCACTCCATTCAATTGGCCCCGGCGGGAATTGAATCCGTATGCAGGCACAAAATAACAGCTAACGTTGCTACTCAAGTAGAAAAGTGTAGCTTTTGTAAACGCATGTATAAATACAAGATATTAGCACAAAACTCATAATACTGGTCCCATTATGAACTCTATGATATTAGGTCGAAAAAAGCCTTGATAAACTTAATTTTTAAATGGACTAGTCTAGTAACTGGACGTCGGCCGTGACGATTCGCCTTTTAGCTATTAAAATCAACACCCAAGCCCCTGCCGGGACCTTCGAGTCGTTGGACTACCGCCGGAGACCCGCACGGTTACCCGCTCGGCGATATTAGGTAGAATATGTTTAACTGATACTATCTTTATAGTTGCATGCAGAATGGGCATGCACCTGTCTACTTGTTAATAGGCAAAAACCAAATCAAACAGTTTGGAATTAAATGAAAATTTATCTACAGTCTGATCAAAACATGTTTGAAAATATGACAGATGTTTTTTGATTATTTTTATTTTTACAGTTCTCTCACTCTTGAACCATTGTCCTTAAGAACATTTTTAGTTCCGTACTTTTTCAATTTTGAAACCAGGTATGAATTTACAAGTTGATTTCGGGGGAGTTCAGAACCTTTGGGGGAGAAGGGCTGATGTTTGTCTGGGTGTGAAATTTGTGTAAAATACATATATTTTGAATAAACTAAATTTTACCCAAAAAATTTTACTTTCGGAGGAGGCGTCCCAACATTCCGGACCCACCCCTAAACACATCGCTGCTGATTAGGAATATTTAAATGCACTGGTGTTGATTATTTCGCGAGGTGAATTGAAAGACCTAATATCTTCCGGGTCCCACATAAAAATCAACATTTAAAAATACAATTAGGAAGTAAAATGATATATCATGACATGTGACAATACTTAATTTGCGAAATGGAAATACTGATTAAAAAGCATTTTGTTATGCATGTCCAGACAAGAATAAGTCCTTTACATAGTTCAGTTATCCCATAATGTGATCTCATTCACCCTTGTATATGTCTTAACCTGCGCTTGGTTTATTTCCCCTTTTTCCTTTCCCCCATGTTTTTGCTATTTAATGCTAAAGATATTCTGAATTTAAGAATTCATGTCATTTTCGCAAAACTGCTGATGAAGCGGAGCAAGATATTCTGAAGGAGTAAGATAGCAGATACTCTTAATCTGTACTGATATTAATTACAAGCTTTTGACCAGTTCACAACAATGGTGTATTTGCCGTACACAATACATTTTAGGAGAAATTAAAGGAAAGATGCTTTATGTCAACTAGTTTCAATCTTACACCCCGATCTGAAAATATTATGTAAACCAGAGGCTCACTCTATCCACCCCAATCATTTTCTTAAGATACCAAGGTTTATTTTCATAACGCAACCCATAAGATCTAGTGGCGAACTCAAAAATCATATATCAACATTGGGCTCAAGTCGCGGCCTTTGGCAGTGTTGTACCGTTGCACAACACCTCGCTCATTCTTAAATTATTTATTATTTATTTCAATCACTCTAAAATATAGAATATGTAATAATATTCTATCCGTCGGTGTTCAAAAAAATTAATAGTTTCCTTTTAAGAAGAGAAAAAAATACTTCACAAGTTCACAGTTTAATCTTGAGGATGCAATTTTCCCGCAAGCCTCTGAACGTCCAACCCGCTACATTGACTCTCCCTTCACCAGATGTTGGAATAGCATCTCCTATGTTAATACCATTGGCAGAAAGCTGTTGCGGTCTTAAATTCACTACTCTTTTCTCCCCTCCTTAGCTTTCCAATTCATCCACTTGTGGCGCGCATCATTCCGCAGACTGAAGGAGTCTGCTAGTGACCTTCATTTACACGCAGTCTCCACTCTCTCTCTCTCTCTTTTCTTTCTTTCTTTCTTTCTTTCTTTCTTTCTCTCTCTCCCTCTCTCTCTCTCTCTGCGTGTGTGTGTGTGTGTGTGAGAGAGAGCGTGTATGTCTTCCTGCCTTTGAATGTTACCTGAGAATGCTGAATCTCACAAGTGACACTAGTGCTCTACGTAAATATACTGGAGTGACTGCTTAGTGTCGAAAGATAGACGGAAGAGCAAATATTTAAACTCGGATGTCCACTTCCAGTATAATCCAATGTGTACGACACTTTCAGTTCTAACTCAATTGTTTACGCTTCTTATCGCCGTTTTTTATTTGTTTTAATTGCTGTGTTATTCGAATAGTAGTATACCGTACTCTGCATGTAACTGAAAATGCTGCAAATAATATTTACTTTTTTTTTTTTTGCAAGAATTAAGATATAAATAAAAAGAATGGGTCACACAGCGGTATCGAGCGTAAGAAGCTGAGTTAGAACTGAAAATTTGATCCATATTGATTTTGACTGGAAATATACAAAGCACATAATTGAACATAAAAGGGAGTTATCCAATGCATAAATAAGATAGTGAAGATGGAGGAAAAGAAAATTCAAACACAATCCATTAAGGGAAGCAAAGGAAGTATGCGATGCGATTACTTGCGAAGCAAAAGCCCGTTTTACATTCACATGGCACCTTATGGCAACCACGCTGTTTACTCCAGAGAAATTTCCGAGTTACTTTTGGAATTTTAATAAACAAACTGTAGAGAAGTTATGTTCAATTTACACATTTCTTGACAGAAAACTCTGTCTTCATGAACTATCTTCAATCCACTCGGCATAAGAATTTCGATCAATGTCAAAAGCTGAGGGTTTGTTCAACTTTATCGTTCAAAATAGCTTGGAGAAAACGTTTAGTGAATCTTCAAGGTTCCTAAAACTGATATTAAGAATACCAATAATAGTGATACAAATTTCTAGTCACGAAAAATTGTGACAAACTATCAAATTCTATTTATTCTCAATATTGTAGCTACGACATTTTTCTAAATTTTCTCAAAATCATAACTAATTGATTTAACGTCCTTTTAATTAAAAATCTTGTCACTTCTTCTATTGTATCTATGTATCTGTTACATAACATGGTCTGGCTCCTTACTCAGACGAGACAGCAAAGAAACACAGGTGTCTGCTCGCATTGCCTTCTGGCCGGAGTGAAATCACGTGGGAGTCATCGACCCTACTTGTAGTGTTTCCCAAGTTAATGGAGTTGCTGCCGAATGGTTTCTCCACTCACAGTGAATTGTAGTCCCAGTTCCTCACATGTCTGGCCACTGTTCACCTCAATTGTTGCCTGAAGATCTTCATTTGGTACCTGTGTTGGTCTTCCTGCACGTGGTGCGTCTTCGAGTGTTTCGTCACCGTTCTTAAACTTGGTTAACCACCGATGCACTGTCCGCGTAGTCACGACACCCTCACCAAATGCCTGGCATATCTTCCGCCCCGCTGCAGCTGCGTTTGACCCCAGTTTGAACTCGTACAACATACACGCCCTTATGACGCTCTGTGGAGGTCCCATGTTCACTCTGTCCTCCGCACGTTCACGGTGTCCTTCCACACGTTCACGGTGTAACTGAACTGCCACAACCAGGTAGTATGTTGGATATACCCACACCAACAACTGACCTTCGCCTGATCTCCATTCGAATTCAACTCACGGTGTGAGGGCCAATTGAACACAGACCTCCACAAAACTCGGGCTATGCCTTGTTTACATTACTAACATTTTACCATGGTTAATGTTAACCCGAGTTCATTTTAGTAATGTAAGCGGTAGTTACCGTTAACGCAGGTTTCAAATTTAACTAGCGTCAACTTACGACGGTTATCTTGTAACGTTAGTAAGAAACGACTGTCTAAACCCAAGTTAGTTATTAGGCACGAATCACTTCGTGAGTTTCTTTCTTTCTTTATCAAAATATATAGTATAGTAGTGGTGCGTACTACTTTTAAAATATAAGAGAATGGTAGTACAAGCACGATAACCAAGTTAAGTTCGGTAGTGTGAACGCGTTAGTTTTACCCATAAGTTTTACCATGGTAAAAAGTTAGTAATCTAAACAAGGCATTAACGTTAACCATGGTAAAATGTTAGTAATGTAAACCTGGCATAAGTTAAGTTATGCCTCGCGTAACGGTCAGCAGAATATAATGTGGTATATTTTGAAATTGTGAATATTTTGGAAGTGGTATATTTTGAATTTGTACTCTATTGGGTATTGAGAAAATCTCAAAAGTAACAAAGCACGAAGTACCATGTCACATTTTGTTTTAATTTGCTAGTTTTTATTTTATTTTATTTATTTTTTTATTTATTATTAAGTTTCAGATACAGCTTGAGTTGCCATTTTAGACAGAAACAAAATATACAATGCAACAAACTAAATAACTTTACTACAAACTAAATAACATGAAATTAAATTTTAAACAACACATAACATAGCAATTGATATAAATAACATAACGATTATACTACACAAGAGGAATAACTCACATATTTGTATTTAGCGTTCGATGGAAAGTGTTTTCAGATCCGAAAATATCAATATTTGAATCAAGGTTATTGTACATAATTACTAGTCTATGGAATAAGGAGCGCTGCAGTATACTTAGCCTAGGCGTAGTAAAATGAAGGAGATTATTATTTCTGGTTATTCGCAACGGAACACGGAAGTAAAATTAAGATATCAACTCTCCAGTTCTAAGATTACCGTTAAGTATCTTGTATAAATACATCAAATCTGCCAGCTTGCGACGAGAAGAGGGTACGTGGAGACCAAGAACGGATAATAACTCTGGTTTGCTTAAACTACGTACTGATGGTATTCTTCTTTTGACTATAGCAAGAAAAAAGTCCAGAACAGAATCAATATGAGATAGATTAGAAATACTAGCCATGTTCCAAATTGGGGAGCAATATTCAATTTTAGGGGAAATGAAGGTTTTGTAGAACATACTCAATGGATGAAGGTCCTTAATTTCTGTAAATCTATAGAGAAGACCAAGTAAGCGCATAGAACTGTTAGTTACAGAAGTCACGTGATCAGCAAATAGAAGTTTTTCGTCAAATACCACTCCAAGGCCCTTTCGAGAAGCAACTTTAGCAATAGGATTATCATCAATGATATAGGCAGATGGGATTTGATTCCTCTTTAATGAAACAGTAAGAAAAGAAGATTTTGAGGGATTTATTTTCAAGTTCCACGCATCACGTAATGATCTGATTTCTCGAAATAATTTACAGTCGTCAGCAAAAAGAAGAATTTTGGTTTCAGATGACGAGAGATAAGATGGGAGATCGTCCATATATAGAAGGAAAAGAAGAGGGCCCAAAACACTACCTTGAGGTACACCAGAGAGAACGGGAACAAAATTAGAAGATGATCCAGAAAGAACAACACATTGTTTGCGGCCAGTGAGATAGTCTCGCAATAATGAAAGGAAGTTACCATGGATATTGAATCGGTGAGTTAATTTATAAAGAAGAAGATTACAATCAATTCTATCGAAAGCCTTACTAAGATCTAGATAGATGACATCAAGTTGTGTGTTATTGAACAGGCATTGGGTAGCATCAGAGAGTAACAAGGACACGTTTGTAAGAGTGGAACTACCAGGAAGAAAGCCATGTTGAGCAGAGTCTAGATAGGATGAGACAAAATTATAAAGTATATCTTTGATGATTCTTTCACACACCACAGATCAAATAGATAAAAGAGAAATGGGTCTGTATGAAGAGACATTGGTCTTATCTCCAGATTTCAGAATGGGTATAATATTAGCCTGCTTCCAAGAAGAAGGAAATACCCTTCGGCAAAACACCTATTTAAAATACGAGAAAAAGGGTAAGCCAATGATTCAGCAGCATTACGTAAAAGAATAGCACTAATGTTATCAGAGCCGGGAGAACGATTTAAAGGTAAGGAAGAAAGCAGATGTTTTACCTCTTCAATGATGTACTTAATGAAGACAGTGAATGCGAACAGATCAGTTGAAGCTGAGGAGGCGGCAAAGGAGGAGATTGGACACAGAAATCGTTAGAGAAGTATTCATTCAATAGATGTACCCTCTTTTCACCAGCCGCTGTAGCCGAATCGTAAATTAACTCTGTCGGAACACGTGACTGACATCTTCTTGAGTTTATGAGGGACCAAAATCTCTAAGGATTGCTAGATATTTCAGATGTTACCTCGTTAATATAATTTTGATACTTTGCCCTAAGCAATTTCTTGGAGTAGCGAATGATCTGGGAGAAAGAGCTATAAGTTTGTGCATTAGGATGTTGCTTCCAAAGCTCCCATGCAAGTCTTTTATTTCTCAAAACAGACCGCGCTTCTGTATCAAATCTGGGAGGATATTTAGAGGATCAGAATTTCTTTGTAGGGACAAAGTCTTTACAGGTAACATAAATTATATCCGTGAACAAATCAATAGCTTCGTTTACAGTTAAGTGTAACGGCCGCATGGATTAAACTCTTGTATTGACTATAGTGCTGTTACAGTCCATTAAATTATTTTTATCTTGTTTTCACTCTTTAAACCAAAAGTATCCGTCTGAACACCTGACTAAAAACTAACTTTTTATTATGTCATGGTGACTAGTAGATGGCGGCACATGATCTATCGCTACTTTTGGGCACAGCTTATCTATACTCTTTCTTAAACGGCCCTACCACTTACAAAATAATAGCAGCTATACATGGTTTATAGCTATTTGTAAGAGTTTAGAGTAATTTCACCTCATTTCCAGAATTTACCTTTAGAAACCTTAAGCTTGCCCAAAAGCTTTAACAATAAAGTGTGATAAATAAAGTTTTTATGCCATGTTGACAACGAAATATTATGTTAATAGTATGTCGTGATAGATAACTTTTTATTTTTGCGTGAGCTATGGTTGTGTTGTGACCACGCTCTAACTTTGTGGAGGTATTTACTCAATGTTAAAATAAAGGGTTGGATTGAACTACTACCTATTGGTAATGATTATTAGTAGAGAGCGGATTTTAAGGTGCAGCACCTTTTCTAAAAATGTAGCTTATAAACAACCAAAGTTCAAAATATGTATTTCCGGGCATAAAACGAACTGAAATAAACGCATTGTGTTGCACCTTCTCCGTGAATATTGCACTTTTTTTGCTAGATTAATAAAAGTTCCCCTTTTTTTACTTCTTTTAACCTTCAGCACCTTTATTGTCCCTTTCTCTCTCTTTTTTTTAAAAAAATTGTACAGAACAATACATTTTATTTTCAATCTGGTTTACACGTAATTATTCCATTAATTTAGACGCAATCTTAGGTGACACAATTGCAACAATAACGGCGCAAACAGTCAATAAATATTGTTCTCAATATACGACAAAGAGCTATAATTTCCTTTCGTCTTCCAAAACTCCGCGATAGAAGAAAAAAAGGATGTTTATTCCTAGTACACTTCGCATAAAAAAACTTGCGACAGCGAACGCCATGCAGCTAGGCAACCCAAATGGCACCTTGTTATCCCATAATCGTGTCTGGTAAAGAGACCCCTCTTTCTTCGTCCTTCGTCACACCCATAGTAAAACCAGCAAACATTATGAGCACGTTATTTCGGTTGTTTTTTGTTTTTTTCAAAATAGACATATATTAATATCGAATTCTATCGATAAAATGAAAGAATAAAAGCGAGACGAAACAATATACGTAAGTTGACGGAGGGAGAAATTTAAGCACACAATGAAAAATTAAAACCGATGGGTGCCTTCAGGCAAAAGCAGAGAAATTAGAGAGGAGGGGGGGAGGGGAGAAAAGAAGAAGATGGAGTACAGATAAAAATATGGAATTTAAATGTAGTAAAAAAGAACCTAACATTATAAAGTGCAGTGCTCACAAATCTAACAGCAAGATAGAAGGGACTTTTGGATTTTATATGTTTTCAGGGCTATTCGAATATATAAAGGGCGCTTGAAAATTCATTTAGTCCGTTTCAATATTGCGACCAAAGTCATATTAAATATTCATGATTTCCAGTGGAGACACATTTAGGATAATGTCAAAAGTGTAACACACATGATTTGTTTGTGTGTGGTTCGGCTGCAAATTCGGTGGGGATCCTTGAACGTACTGGTTCGGAATACATTATAATCATGAATTCCGCCAGGATTTTCAGATTGGCGTGTGTAAAGTCAAAATTGGGAGGGTGTAGGTAGCTTTACAATGTTTCTGTCAACTTTTGACCGTGAAAATAAAGTAAAAGTTGGGGATATTCTCAAGGATTTGGAGCTGACCCCCCTCCCAGTTGCCGGGGTCTGGCGGAATCACTGATTGTAACAAACCATGTATATACCGTGGTCCATATCTTCCATTCCAGACAAGTACTGTAAATTGAGCATGCAAAGAACATGAATGGGTAATAATTTTTCTGCTTAATTTCTATCAGAAAGAGCCAAGATTATAATTCCAAACTCTATCAAAATGAAAAGTTCCAAATGTTCAAAAGCAATATTCGTATGTTCCTATAGGCATACCAGACATTACATGTTGCACATTTCAAAAGTGAAAAAGGGAACACATTGAATATTATGTTGATAAATTTAATTATAGGATGGAAACGAATTTCGTGCCAAACTATTATAAAAATAATTATTCTCTTGAAATTGCGAAGAAAGGGGGCTATTTTCTACTCATATCTTAATATGTATTTGTTCCGAACATGCCACTCTAGATTCCACCTATTGTGAATATAACGCTTTAATAATTACAACATTAATGAACTAGTGTTTGTAACAATCCGCACACATGGAATAAACCCGGCAGAGCTGAAACGGGCCCCGACTGTCGGGGGATGCTGGTCAGGTTTTGGACTGTCATCAGGTTTAAGATTCGAATGCATTCTGACGCGGTGATTCGATGTGTGATTTTATAACCTGGAAGATGAAGGAGAGATTTTAATTGTTTCATTGCGTGTGAACAGTGTTTATTTCAAGGGGGCCCAGAATCGAAGATGTTATCCCGAGAACACGAAAAATACGACGTCAAAATTCCCAGTTAAATAGATTTTCCAGACCGGGTCAATCGGGTTATCGGGTCACTCATGTTTGGGTCAGTCCCTATCACCGGGCCATCGAAAGTGGCCGGGATTTGGCTGTGGAATACGCACAAACAGAGAGAGTGTGTGTAAATTAAGAGAAGAAATAAACATGAATAGAGAGAAGGAGAGGTAAAAGTAGAGAAAGAAGCAGCGAAGACACGATAACAATAAATCAAGAAAGAGAGGAAGAGAGAAAGATCAATGAAAAATATGAAAACTACATTATCATTATGCTAAACACACACACCTGTTTACTCGGATTCTGACCAGTGATACTTCGTTAAGTTCTCCACAATCCCGAGATGAATCTTTGTTTGAATACTTTAGTGTATGCGAAAAATAAACTGACTGATGGGGAATCGAACGCAGGTTTTCAAATTAGAAGTCCAGCACGATACCGATACTTCACAGACGACTTTAGCCAAGACATGCTTAACAAATTCTATACTGTTTGTTTCTACGAATAATAGCATGAAAATGGATACTTCATACCAATGTCGTGCTCTTAACTGTCCCCCCTGAGACTTAATTTGGATTTTTCCAACCAACATTCGTACATAGTCTTCCTCTCTATAATGACTCGTGCTTCATTCCACAATCGGAAATAATATCAGTTTTTTATGAGAAGTGATGGTTAGATTCTTCAAGACCGCTTTGTAAAAAAGACTTGGCTTGAACAGGATTCGAACCTATGTTGGTTTGCTTTAGTACATCAAATTCCGGCACTTTTCCTCTACTCCATTTTGCCAAATAAATGTTGAAGCCATGAATTTCTAAATTCATGTTTGGAAATATCCAACTTCGTTCTGTAAGTTTTTTAAACCAAAATGTACGCTAGAAGTTCTTCATTCAATCACTTATAGACAAATTAGTGCCCACTAATATACAAAATAACAAAAGACCAGGAAAAATTAAATAAACGATAACAGTTGATGCAGTTTCTATGCGTCGTGGAAGTTCAAAGTCACGCTTATAGGAATAAGTATTATTATTATTAATGCAGTGAAACGTCCGATAACTGACAGTTGTATATTCCCTGTGGAACAATATTGAATATTATTGAAGTAAACTCTGCTTTGTTTTTCTCTGAAAATGTATTTCCCAGAGCAAAAGTTCTATGATACGAATATTTACGTGTTTTTAAACTACTTCGTTTCTCATTCTATGCATGTGTTTAAAATGACTCCCTTGCAAGAAGGATATTCCAGGATTGTTACATTTCAATTCCTAATATTCCGGGAGTATTCCTAGGTAATTAGAAATATGCCAGAATTTGTCACGGGATTAGAATACTTGGTATCGTGAAAAAATACACGGAATATTTCTAATATATTCCCATAGAATAAAAATAACCTTGAATATTAGAGAAAGATGCACGTTACACTGCAAAATCTTGTTTTTTAATGCTACAAGGAT
>JAGDQP010027746.1:0-24707 GCA_022664845.1 Lepisma saccharinum
GCAAGTTCAAGCATCAAAATCGGACTTATAGTTCGCTAGATCAGAAACCAGCTGTATACATTGGAGTGCCGCTAACAGACTCATTTGTCAGCGTCACTCGAAGAACTACCGTTCTTCATGATACATACACGATCTTCTGTACTCTCTCTCATCGATGGCAATTTCTTGCGAATGCGTTGCGAAATCGTAAATCTAACTATCCTCTGCCTGAAAGACTATCTTGCACTAATGGTATTAGCGGAATCCAAATCTGACTATCGCTGTTACTATACAGATTTCAAAACAATAAACTACCAGTCATATGTAGGGCGGGTTATCATAAGATAATATTTAGTTATATAGCTACACCCACTGATAATATCGACATGCGCTAGATTTTTTAAGTTACGACAAAAATAACTTTCTTAGGTGAAGTTGCTAAGTGAAACATACGTCTTCCTAAACTGACTTCGACTGCTGCAGTAGAAATCTTATACATCTTTGCGTACGATTTCTCTTCTGACTGTGTGAAATACTTTCTAGGAGAATCTTTGTCTATCTCAACTCTACTGCTAAAATGGCTGTACTGCATGAGATTCAAAGACAATTTCCGTTTATTATCGGTGTTTAACAATTTCGAAGTCATAAACACTTAAGGCAGTGCTGCCATCTGGTTAGGTATCTGGAAAAACATTCATCTCGACGCAGTGGAGCAAGATGGCGCATTTTTTATTGTTAGGTATACTGTTCACAAGTTCAGCAAACCGTTCCAAAATCTCAGTAAGCCGTAATAGTATCCAATTAAAGTTACAAAGAAAGAAATACTAAGCCATCTTCCAACGCCATAAAGTAGTATATCTAATGATACTACTTAACACCGAAACAATCATTCAATACCACAACCCAGTACATCCAGTGGTTCTACATGAGAAAATAATCACGAAGGTATGTCTCAAAACGATTCATTAAACTCCTTTCTATCAATCCTTACTTCACTAATGCCGAAAGCATTGGAAAGATGGCTAACAGACCACTGTATCACCGGAAATACTGGATTGAAAACAAACAACCTTCAGAAAGAAATTTCAACATTCCAAGCGGATAGCGTAAAGAAAACTTACTCTGTATCGCCATCTGAAGCGTCGCTTATGTTACGATAGTGAAGATTCCATTATTGACACTGAAATTATATGTAGGCTATTGAGTGGTTAGAACTGCATGAAATAAAAACGTCTATAGAAGACTCGACAAATACACAAAATGGTTCGTTGAAACTTGTTCAGCTTATCCAGGTACATGTGTTCTATATTTGGAAGGGAGGAAATCAGGTGATTACGTGCCGTTAAGAAGCTGAGATCTGACAAATTGTTCTATTATATTTACTCCCCCACTGCGCCATCTGTCCCACTGCGGCTGGAAATTGTTTAAGAAAAGTATGCCTTTTAAAACTTTTTTATTATTTTTTTTACCCTTTTCATTCATAGGAGTCTGTTTTCTACGTTTCTTATCATGAACAAACATGGCTTTTCTTGTCTCTTTCCTAAAACATTTGTCATTTCTTTAACTTTATATTGTCATCATTCTGTAGGTCATCACGCATATAGAGCAGACTAAATGTCATATATTTGTTGCAAAATTATTAATCATTAAGACATTAAATTAAGCATAAACGTAGTTGGATATTATAAAATTTCAAATAATTTAACACTGTGCAACTTTATTCACTAAAACGACATTTCAGCCAACTGCTTTCGGCTTCCTTATGTATCCAAACGGAAACTTTATACAAATAAAATCCCGTTATAAGGAAACTTTAGAGAATCCACGATTTTATTTCGCTCTAACGAAAATTCTATGTAATGAACATTGTATTGCAGAGCACGAATTCGGTGGGGATTTCGGAAACAATCGTTCTAATGACGTTCGTTCTAAAGGAATTTTACCTGTATCTCATTACTAAAGGATGCAATAGAGTTACTAGAGAATTCCAACAGAGGGAGATACGTAAAAATATGTTTCCTAAAATAAAAGTGAACAGAAAACAAAAATAGAGTATAAAAACAATTAATACAAACGAATACAAAAAGAAAGAAAAACGCACTGTTTTTAAGATGCACTTCCAACAATTGCATGAAGTTTTCCCCCGAGTTATTTATGCTTAGTTCTCATAGGAATTATCATTTAAATGGTTCAACAAATGAATTATCATTTAAATGGTAAATGAATACAGCAAATTTTGAATAATTTTATTTCTTGTCTTTCATAACTTTACCACCCCTTAACAACTTAACAGCTTTTAGTTGGTGCTATGGTTTTCATTAATGATGGGATGATTATTTCGTCACCACTGTGAATATATCCCTACGTTGTCTCATTCCTATTTTAATGTACTTCTTGGTTTGTTTTTTCTTTTGTTTTAAAATCATTCAGACCTTTGCGGTTAGTTCAGCTGAAGAAGAACTAGTATTTTATGGGCCTTACTCTAAACATATTATATGTAACCGCTCTTAGAATTAGTATAATCTTTCACCTCAGACTTTGATTCCAATGGGATTCAGACTTCAACAAATAGGATGCAGAAAGGTATGTAAAAATGTAGGTTAAAAAGGGATACCGTGCTGCAAAGAAAAAAGGTGAATAAAATGGACGAGATACCAGCTCGAGTAAACTAAAGAGGGATTAGAGTCCGTTCGTATTCTAGCTTCCGTCAGTTTCCTCCTACAGAGAAACAAGATAATATGGGAGTGTAATATCCATTACATCCTTTGTGTGTTAACCAATACTTAATTTTCAGCATAATAAGAAAGGAACTACTGTTGGAAATTAAATTGGAGTCCATACGGAGTAATAATTGTTACTAAACTAACCTAATAATGAAGGCACTCCCTAAAAACCAACCCACTAAACAAACACACACACACACACCCTAACACACTCACAGAGACACACAAAGTTTAATCATTTCCGTAAGTAATTGCAATATAAATATATATAAATATGCATCTGGTAAGGTCTTTGTCGGGTTCACCAGAATGCATATATTATCACATGAACGAATAAAACAGTTTTAAAAGATCTAAAATACAGAGTAGAACCCTCGCCGCCGCGACCTCCACTCAGCGATCTCAGTTAAAGGGGTTTCTAAGGGAACGGCGACGGACCTTCTTCCCTTTAACTCACACTGGTCTCTTATGTCTTGTATTGGAAGTTCAAAGAAATTAATCAAGAACCTTAAGACTGGAGTGGAAGAAGTAAGGAAGAAGGTAAAAATATAGAACAGAAAATAAACGAAAATGAACTGAAATGAAAAAAAGATAGAGACATGAAATAAGATTTGGTAAAGCCCTGAAAATCTGGGAGTTTTTTTTGCGTAACTTGGCAATTCTTTTTGTGCTGTTTGGAAGTTAAAACTAAATATGTCTGAACTGTAATCACTGCACCAGGTTTCATTATTATTCTGCTTGTTCACAAAGGTTTAGTTGTAATTGAGACATGGTTCTGCACGTCTAAATAAAAGGAGACAACGATTTACAATTTATTTAATGTTATGAAATACCGGAGACCATTTATTTTCTTTACACGTGTACTCTGTAGGGAATCTTTTCTTTCCGAAAATGATACATTCATCTTAAAGTAGCACTGAATAACAACAGATGGTATCAAGATCGCAATTTTACTGAAAACTGCAATGAGCCCCTTCTTTTCGTGAACCCTTCAACTGTAATGAATAATTAAAAATGATCAATTGTAATAAATAAAAATGATGTATTAAAGTAAAATTCTGTTTAGGAGTTTATTTATACTTACGTGACAGATATTAGGAATTAAATTGTGATGCTGTCGAATTTCAATATAGCTGACGTAGTATAAGGTTTGTTTTTGAAAACCCTTCTCCGCTGCTTTATTAGATAAGGAGATATATAAGAAGCAATGTACGAAAATAGGCGTCATAGTTGAGGGATTGAGGGCGTAAGGAATTTCTATTGAAATAGGACTTTGTGTATTTTCTTAGCTTCAACGCATCTGGAGAACGTTATCACCATCTTCAATCCTTTCGCAGACTTCGACATTGTTTAAACTTTTACACATAAGCGCAAAGGAAAATCCTTTCGCAAAGCTCTGCCAGTAGTTCTAATTTTAGTTGTAGTATTATCGTCGCTCTAACTTGCAATGGACGTAGATTAATATAATCCTTCTTTAGTCCATTTCATTCATGTAACTAAACAACAAGCAAAAGGGTGATTAATAATCTAATTCTTTTGTTTTAATGACGATGCTTTGTACGTGAAGCAATTATTTCTTACTCAGTAATTTGGTTTTATTTCAAAGATGTATAATACGTGCATGCAATTTCGCATTGTTTTAAAATCAACAATGACAACTGAAATAATTTCAATAAGCATTCTTCGCAAGAGAACATAGAACAAAACTTTGTTTATACAAAATTTCTTTGGATAATTTTCATGTACCCGTATATATTTATATGAAGAATTGACGTTTACTATCTGCTAAAGTGGGATTGGTCAATGTTGTTAACCGCGCAATTCAAAATAAAAAAAAGGCAAAACGACAATCGAACAAAACAAAGATATAATACAGCATGTCCTTTTTTCGTTAGAATGAATATATGGTTTCATAAGAAATTGGTATAATTTTGTTATTGTAATTATGTGCCGATGACCGTTCGTTGTGAACCGAAGTTTATCTGGTTTACGTCACCTTCAAGATTAACAGCGAAGATTGTTCTCTTAACCCTCAATAGGAAATATGTGTCTGTCAGACAAGTATGCACTTTCTTTGTATTGCGTTGACAACGCTGATTGAAACAATGTTTTGGTTTTCTCAGTACCTTTTAATTATTTAGTTGTGCGTGAGACCCGGTGGTTCATTGTTAAAGTTCTAGTCTCATTGAATATTTATCGCTATTTTCTGAAAACCTACAGTCTATGTCAGGCACACATTTCCGTTAGCGTCTATATTTTTGCGTGTATATTAGACACACATTTCCTGTAGTGCCATTTCTGTCTTTTGAGAAGTTTTGTGTCCCTGACTTTTTGATCATGAAATAGAAGCTTTTGAAACTTACTATTTCCTTGTGTGAGTTTTTTTTAACATTTTGCAACATGAATAGATCGTGTTCTTCAGAAAGAAAAAAGAAAGTATCTGTCAATATAGCAAATCCTAAGTTTGCGGCGAAAATAGTAAAAAATGCAGGATGAAGAGGAGAATGAAGAAGAGGAGGAAGATATAGTGCTATTACCTTCAGATGATTCTGAAATTGACCCCTCATATCCTCCTCGAAGGGAAGAATTATTTACTTAATGTCAAGACGATACTCGTTCCGATAAAGTGGAAGGTGTGAGTTCAAATTCTAATATAAGTGTCAATGTAAGCAGACCTTCTCAGGTTTCATGTGATAAAGAAACCCTTAGCTACACAGGTAAAAACGGGTTTGTTTGGGATGCAAATAAACCAATAAGGAACCAGCGGGTTCTCCATCAAAATATCATAAGAGGGATGCCTGGTTTAACCACGCATTTAAGAAATTTAGAAGAGAATCCAAACAAAGTTGATATTTGGTCAACTTTATCTGATGATATAATTCAAGAGATTACAACATGAACAAATTTGAAATTGGAAAAAGCTCGAAACAAACTTGCAGTAGAAGAAAAATCCAACTACAGACCTACTGACGTATCTGAAATCTGAAGCCCTTATTGGTATTCTAATGTGTTCTATTTGTAAATCAGGACACGAGGACATGTATTCATTATTTTGGGACGACCTCTATTCAGGGCTACCATGTCCGTCAAACGTTTTCAAACGCTTTGACTTTGCCTGCGTTTTGATAATCCAGAGACAAGAGAAATGCGGAAGAAAGAAGACAAGGGAGCTGCAATTTCGGGAATCTTCCAAAACTTCATTGAAAATTGTCTACAATCATATTGCATGAGTGAGTATGCATGTATAGATGAAATGCTTGTCCCGTTTCGTGGCAGATGTGGTTTTAAAATTTACTTGCCGAAAAAGCCAGGGAAATATGGACTGAAAATTGTATGTCTCACAGATGCCCATACTTCAAAATAATTTTATAATGCATATCTTTATTGTGGGCGGGCAACAGATGAGACATGCCTTACCACTGATGAAAGACAACTTGCTATTCCCACACAATCTGTTTTGAGATTAAAAAAGCCAATTGCAAATAGTAATAGAAACGTGACAACAGATAATTGGTTTTCATCAATTGAACTTGTTCAGAAAATGCAATAAAAATGTCTAACCTATGTAGGGACGTTACAACAACAAAAATAAAATCAATCCTAAATTTCTACCTTGTAAAGAACGAGAAGTAGGTTCATTCATTTACGGATTCCAAGGAAATATTATTTTTATGTCCTATGTTCCGAAAAAGAACAAATCAATGATATTAGTATCAAGCATGCATCATTCTACGAGTGATGGTGAAGTTACAGGAAAAACAGAAATTGTAGCCTTCTACAATAGCACCAAGGGTGGAGTTGATACGCTAGACCAGAGATGTGCAGTTTACTCTTGCACTAGTAAATGTAGACGGTGGCTTTTGGCCATATTTTTTGCTTTGGTAAAGATAAGCACTGTCAACAATTGTATTCTATAACTGTGTTTCAAGAATAGTCAAGCAATATCAAGATATACCTTTATCAAAAACCTGCTTTAGAATTAATAACACCTCATCTTAGAAACCATATTGCTGTGCCAGACCTCCCTACAGAATTGAAATTGCCATTACAAGATATTTTGCAGGGGAAGAAAAGCAAAGTTATGCGACGTAATGTGCCAAATGATAAACTTGAGAGGAAGATAAAATATAGTCTTTGTTCATACAAAAAAAAAACAGGAACACGAGGTATAATTTGTACAATGTGAAAGACCAATCTGCTTCGAATGTTCACGAAAAATATGTGTTCAGTGCTTGAAAAGCTGAGACTCATCTACAACTCATCCCTACATGTGAAAAAAAGTACACTTGCAGAGTACTAGTGTGTAGAATTGCACTAACCTAAACTTAGTTTTAGAAATTTATGTAAAACTTTTATTTAGAAACTGCATTATTTTACGAATTTATATATTGATAGACCCTAATTAATATATGTAGCTCTTGTTTATCATATTGTATCCAAAGTACAAAATATATAGTTCCATTAGTGTTCATTATCTATGTATTTTTTTAAAAAAATGTATTGCTTTATTACATGTTCGTGTCCCACAGACACGCATTTCCTGTAAGAGAAAAAAATGACGTTTTCTGTTAAGGGTTAACAGTTATAGAAGTTGAGATGTTGGAGCTGGATTCAATTGTGATATAAATTGTATTATCTTATGTGTAGTCGATTGTCCATATGCTAATGTTCTGGGTTCGTACAGTGTTCTCTGTTAATCTAAGTCTTTGGCTAAGATATGTATGTTCAATGAATAGGTGTTAATACCCTATTTCCCACTTACCTAGCACCTTCTTTATTCAGACGTATTTGGGAACTATTATACCTTAGCTTTCCGCTTATTACATTGGCGAAATTTTGTACTTCAATATTGTAAATATCAGTATGCATAAAGTTTTGTAGCAACAATAAATGGGTGAGTAGTGACCTTCCGTTTGAATATAAAACGCATTGGCATAACCCTAAAATTCATTACAAGTATTAACATTAAGTTGTTTGCGATCTTCCTGTTTTACACGAAAACTTGTAAACTTTTGTAAACTATATTTTTATATGGGCCGTCTAGCGTAGTAATACACGAAAGTTTGTATAAAGAAAACAATCACCAGAAGCAGGAATTGCTATCTGTTAGTTAGTTGTTAAACTATGTTCTGTGTGAGGAGAGAGAAGGTTCGAAAAGGTAATCTTTGATATCTAACTTGATTTTTCTAGCCTACGTCAGTGAAGTTGAAAATTCGTATTTATAAAAAGAATCTAACCTGACTTTTCTAACCTAGCCTAAAGTAACAACTTGTAAAACGTAAAAAAAAACACACAAGACAGAATAAAAAGGAAGTAATTCTTTACAAGTACAGAGAAAATTGTAAAGTTATTTTTAATGGTAAAACTTTCCGGGAATCGAACACTGGTCTGCTGTACAGCAGTCCATTACTGTATCCAACACATCAAGCAGCCATCAGAAACGGTTGTTTTTCACGGTATTTTATCCTTGCTTCATGTTGGACGTCAACGTACTACAAGGATTCTTTACGACACATAAGTAGTCTACTGTTTTGAATTAATCGTCAAAATTTTTCGACAAAGTTGAGCAGATTACTAACAGATGGCAGGCAGTACTGAGGAAAACCAATTTGTTTCATTATTTTGCATGCCGTATAATAAGAAAACATCTAATCTGGCTTATCTAACCTGTCAGCGAATTTTATAAAATGTATAAAAATTCAAGAGAAAGGAAAAGAAAGTAACAATTTTTAAGTAAAAAGAAAGAAATTTTAAAATGCTTTGAAAGATAAAGTTTTAACAAAGTTATGGATCTCAGAAATCGAACTCTATGATAATAGCTTTTAATAATTTTCATAACTCTTTTACTAATGCCTATAAAATATGTTATTTGTAAGCACAGTCCGTTTTTCACCACAACATTACATACTTTTAAAGTTCAAAACTATATCAAGTCACCTTGTTAGATGGTATCTAACATACAATGATTTCTTGGAAAAAGACTTACAGCGGTTTATAACAAATTTTATTTTTAAAATGTTATAATACACTGGTTCAAAATATTTAATAGTATGAAAGACATTCTAAATAATATTTTATATCAAGTTAAATTATTCTTCTTTGTTAGAATAAGATTGCCATTCCACTATTCTAAAACAAGATCTTTAAACCTAATTTTCTCTAAACAACATTTTGTTGTATCAGACCTTCTTCGGGAAATTGGCTTAATTGAATTGTAATCCATCTAGTAGGGTTTTTTCCGCGTTCAACTAGATGGTAAAAGAAAAGGAAAGAAACAGACATTGAACCCTCGCCGCCGGGTCCTCCACACAGCAATCACAGTTAAGGGAGTATGTAAAAAACACCGGCGACGAGCTACAGTCATGCTACATCCCCTATACTCATGCTACAGAAGACAGAAGGAAACTGAATTCTAAAACCCCATACGTGAAATATCAATAACTTGCCAACTATTATTAAAGAGGAATTAAGCGATATCGTAGAAGACCGTAGTAATAGATGTAGTATTAAGATTTCCTCATGATGTATACAGACTGACAGAAATAAGATATCAGCAAAGAGTAGGGAAAAAATGGACAGTACATAATTTTACGTGATATGTTACATTGACAGAAGTGAAAAGCGAACAACTCATAGGAATGTTTTAAAAGCAAAACCGCCGTGCACATATAAAATTCAGTCAATTCGAACGTAGTAGTCGTGTGGTAAGTTATGGATACGGTAAATAAATTTTGTTAAATCGAAGCGATAATGGTTTATATGTCCCAGTGTATATCAGTAGTCTTTAGATCTTTAACCCTTCTCCCTTCTATCATGTGTGAGATTTAAGATGGAGAACGGGTGAGTTGACGGAAAGAAAGGCAAACGTGAGAAACGAATTGCCAACTTAGTTGGAAAGAACATTACAATAACAAAAAAACGTTTAAAGTTCGTTTGAAAGACCTGGCAATAAGATGGTGTAAATGTGAAATAATTATGAAGGAAAGAAGCGGAGACCAGGAAAGTGAACACGAAAGAAGACTATTAAGATACGTAAATAAAATAAATGTGAATAAATGGGAAGCAAACTTGGAGAAGAATTGAAGACAATGTTGTTCGAGAAACTAAATAATAGAGCATAAAAATACGGTAATTAATAGAGATATGAGAACATATTTTCGGGCATTGGTTTCATGAAACTGATTGAAGAATATATATAGAATAGATTATAAGATTTTAGGGATGAATAGGAATTTTAAAACTGTGAATCTCTCCTCTATTTAGCATGCAATTGGTACCGTAAACCGAAAGCTGTAAAATTGACAGATTTATTAAGAACAAAAATTTGGAATGAAAGAATGCATCGTATAGATCAAACACTAGTGATGTGTTACAACCAGAAAAAAACAATATAATTTCCTTTTTATATATCAATACTTCGAAGCATGTTATAACATGCATTATTATTGGAAGATGAAATAACCTGAAAATATAAATAACAAAAGATACCAAGAGATGACTCTAAAATCAAATTAATGTAATACGAATGAATTATTTTTCTAAACTAAAAAATGGATACCAAGGCAATAAATTCTATATTCTATTAAATCATTACGCAAATAAGTCATTTGAATTTCGTCACAACATTGGTTTCTAACAAGGATACCAAATTACTATTTGCTACCAGTAGAATTGTTTTTACCCTTTTTTGTCCAAAATAATGTGTGCGAAAAAGTATTGTGATACTTTCATACTATGTTTTCTAAACTAATTTTTGCAAGGTTAAATATGTTTGGTAAGAGCATTTTGCCTGATTAGAAAAAAAATATATATATATATACATTTGAAAGCAATGAAAGAGACCCCTCTTTTAAACAGAATATTCAACAAATAATATACTCTGACGATATTTAGTTTATCTCAAGTTATAACGTAGGTCTAAAATGTCTATTGTAAATGTTTACACTATTATACATGAGACGCCGATATTGGTGTTACAATAACTTCCAACACAAATACTTAGAGCAATGTGTAACCTTATAGTTAAATACATCACTTTGATATAATAAATCCTCAACCCTAAATGCGATAAATTATAGTTAATAGTACTACATGAGTTGTAGACAACTTAATAAGTAAACTCAGAAACACTGAATTCCAGAACGTTGAAAATTATATAAATTTAATTGATATTTCCACTCAAATGTAAACACTTTTCAAGAGGAGAATTTTGAGTAAAATCTAGATAGGAGACTATGCGGTAGTAGATTCTATAATTTCCTAGTTTCTACAATATTAGCTAAAATCGTCAAGTAAAGGAGACTTCTTCTTGTTTAAGCATTAACGATTTGGAATTCAAACGCAGTTTATGTAGGCCCTACAGAAATACACATAATATAACTTTGCTGTGTTTTACAGTTCGTTAGCTATTTTCAAAAGATTTTCATTAAGTTTTTTTAATTTGAAAATAAATTGTTTTCTGTAGTTTTATTATTTTCTGAATATCTGGTGAGATGGATGTAAAATACAGTGACAAAAATGTAAATATTAATAAACTTAATTAGAATATGAACATGTGATGTAGCTCTTGCTACTCATCGCGCACATTGAGTCACTAGATGTGAAGAGGCAGCTGCTTTTGGTTTCCTCTCTCGAAAATTATTTTAGACAGAGAAAGAGAAGCATTGTTAACAAGGTGACGTGTGCTTGTCGTAGTGTTTTACTTTTACGACTGCAAGTTAATCTGGTCACTCGTCTTTCACCATGCGAAGCTGTTACTGCAAAATACTGGTTAATATGATTAGTTAGAACAAAGATTACGCGAAATGCGAGGTTCTATCTATGATTCAATACTGTGGTATAAGTTTTGTACACATGTATATTCTTGCGCCATTTCACCTTGTACAGCTCACCCGAAATTCGTTGTAAGAAGTAGCAATCGGATATTGATAAGAAAATCTTAAAACTTTGGTAAACTTTATTTTTATATGGGCCAGTTTAGTAACTTTGGACTTCGGCCCGTCACGATTTGCCCTTAGCTGCTAAGTGTTAAAAGCCACACCCATGCCCCTGCCGGGACTCGAACCCGGGACCGTTGAGTCGATAGCCTACCGCCGCAGACCGCTCGACCACCCGGCCGGCAAGAAAATCTTAGTCTTAACGACTTATATTAGTAACATCTGCCTCGTGTTGTGAGAGTACCTAATGTTTATGAGTTAATATTTACGTCCAATAAGGAACAAACAAACTCTTCAATCAATACGTAATACTTAAACACTCATTAGCAAACGATTGGTGTTTGCATATAAATAGTTCTTCCCTCTCCGCGTGACAGCGCCAGTGTTCAAGATGGCGACTCTTCACTAGAAAGTTTTCCGTGAACGACAGTTTGCGATATGATGCGCTTGTTACATTCAGTGGGCGATCAAGTATTAAGTTGGAAGTAACCCCTGTATATAACATTAAGAGGTGGAGAAAACCGTTCCAGAATGACGGGATGCTAGTGCAAAGGAAAAGGTACGAAATTGTATTACAGGATCGGTTATTGTGGCTAAAACCACATCCCTATGCCCCCGATGGCCTCCCAAGTATTACAACATTACTCCATGTGATTTGTTTACATTAGGGTCTGTAAAAGATCTGGATTATGTATCACCACTATTTAGGAGCCTATCTGACTTTAGAAGCAAGATTTTTACGGTTGTTTGATCCATACACTCGAGATGTAGATTAGAATGTGAGATGAACTGGATTACTGGTTGAATGCGAGCCGTTTAACGAAATATGAATATATTGAGTCCTTTGAGTGTGTGTGTGAGTGTATGTGAGAGTGTGTGTGTGTGTGTGTGAGAGAGAGAGAGAGTGTGTGTGTGTGCGTCTGTTGAAGCTTTCAGGTGGCTATTTAATACAACGTTAAAGAAATCCATTTATTACAAACAAGAAAATTACTTCTGGGGGTCGCCGGGCAGAAAGCACCGTAGAAGGGGGTCGCGCCATGAAAAGGGTTTGAGATACGCTGCGTTGGATCGATCCCTGCCGCTGTAGTAAAAGCCACGGGTCCGCAGGACCCCTTGACTGGACTTCTAGCTCAAAATAGCTACTTTCCTCATTTGAACTCAATATCAAATCAAGTTATTTTTGTCTATAACATTTAAAATATATATATACATATATGTATGTATACATGCTTTTAAATGAACCGGATTGAGTACCCGAACTCAGGCCCCGCGCCAAACAGACCCCCCCATGAAAATCTCCCAGATCTAGTTAATTGTAATTAGATGTTTGGAGTCCAAAACGGTATAGACTGGAAGTATGCGACTATTTGAAAATAAAGATCTTTTATTCAAACTGTCAGAATCTCAAGACAGGTCTTGGTAAGGTATATCTGTTGGGTTTATCTTGCAGGAAGGAAGGAATGATAAATATTTAGAGTGTGTGCTTCATTGCCTTATGTCTTTTCAATGTTATTCGTATATTATTAGCCTAGTAATTTCACATCCGTGGTGAACATTATAATAATGATTTGATGTTTTATCATATGTTTGCCTGTGTAATTAGTTAGTAACTAAATAGTTATTGATAATTCTGTCGTTTATTAGGTTAAGTAGATTGTCCTGTATAAACTTTTTAGTTTTTGCTGATTCAATGTATCTTTTTCTTCGTTCTTTCATGTATGTGTCAACTGGAACAATGGGTAATCCTACTGTATAACTGCAGTCTATTTTCAACCCACATCTTTTCCATATACCGAATCCAATGTCTCTCAAATTTCTCTATCTTCACAATTTTTATCCCAGAGTGAAACAACTCATGATCTTTGGTCTGAGGATAGCTAGGTATAGTCTGATCTTAACAGTTAGTGAAAGCGTTGAACGGAAATATGTTTTTAGTAGAGAATGTGCTTTGAGACCAATAGAATTTCTCTCTTTGATGTGAGTTTTGAAATGTAATCTTTGGTCCAATGTAACTCCCAAATACTTAGCTGTTGTTTTTGGTTTTATTCTGGTGTTTTTAATTTTGATAAATCTTTCCTTATCCTTGCGCGTTCCCTGACCAGATGGGTAAAAAAATAATAAACTGTATTTTGTTCTGATTAAGATGAAGCTTCCATGTCTGGCACCACGAGACAAATTCATCTGTAATTTTTTTCTAAATGTTTAATAGCAATTTCCTCATTACGGGCACTGGTCCAATAAGCAGTATCTTCCGCGAACAAGCCTAATTCTGTGTATAATTAGTTTGGTTGAGGTGTGCCATTGACATATTTGAGATAGAGGGTCGGACTCAATGCCACACCTTGAGGGACTCCACGTTGAATGTTTCTTAATATTTGAAATTTCGTTTTCTGCTCTGATCTGGGTGGTTCTATCTGTTAGAAAGTTGTTAATCCATCGTATGACCGTTCGTAGTTGGTAAGTTGAGTAAGAAGAGTTTATATAGCAGACCATCATGCCAGACGGTATCAAACGCGGAAGTCAAATCCCCTCTTACCTTTGTTTAATGCTCTCTGAATGTCTGTAGTGATTCGAATTAGCTGGTCAATAGTAGAAATGTGGGTGCGAAAATCTGCTTGACTGTTTGTAATCAAATTTCTTTCCTCGATGTGTTTGTATTTGTTTAGTCTTTTTGTGATTACAGTTTCACACAGCTTGGCAATTCTATTGGTCAATGTGATGAGGCGGTAACTAACAGATACAAATGTATTTTTATTTGCCTTGGGTATAAAGATTGTGAATGCTGCTTTCCATGATGTAGGTAAGAAACCGGTTTTAAATCTGCAGGTGAATTTTGCAGTTACCAAGACAATAATAAAAAAATCAGTGAAATAGTGAAAGCATTACAACGTGTCAGAAACACCAACTTAAATGGAAGTGATATTGCAACAAGCATTGATTTTGTCTCAGTGATGACGTCATGGGAATTTCGTTTCTGTGCAGTACTCATGAAAATATTATTAAGCATAATGGATCCTGCAGATATAGTTCTTCAGAGTCGTAACACTAGTTTGACAGATGCAATAATCATCATTCAGTCTGTCAGAAAGCAGATTTGTCACTTCGTTGGCCAGAGTAGTTTAAATCTTTGCTGAAAGAAGCGTTTGTTTTATTGGACGTGAAAGGGTTTTAGAAACTGGACCTGCAATGAAGCGACAAAGAATGAGACAATGGATGATTTCTTTATAACTGAGACTATTCCAGGCCATTCTTCCGAACCCCCACAAAATTTTCTAAAAGGGATGTTTTACGAAACCATAGACATTATCATCAGTGAGTTACGAGTCGAGATTTAATGAAAATAGTGAACTGATAGAGGCAATTGGAAGTATTTATGACTTTGATCTTGAAAACGTGATGTACTTATCATCATTAGGAATCCCTCCTTCCGTCCAAGGAAGAACATCGAAGGAGGAATACCTATGAGGCAGAACATTATTGACAATGATCATATGTTTCGGGAAATTCTCAAACAGCGTGCTGTTTTAAAAAAATAAAATACAAATTCCTTGCATTTGTCAACACATTTGGATGCTGCACAGCAATGTGTGAATCAACGTTCTCTGTTCTTACCAACTTGAACAGACCACAGAGGTTATCAATGACACACAGGCGCCTAGCTAATTTAGTCTACTTAGCATTTGAAAAAGGCGAACCGAGAATATCGACTTGGATTATTTCTTTCGTAAATTCAATGACAGGAAGAACAGAAAGCTTCAATTGTACTGATAGTTGATGAACAGTATTTTTTCTACAGACCAAGCATGTATAGTCTTCCGAGATTTTAGGCTTACACGTAAATACATAAATTGTAGCTGTTTAGTGTATTCTGCTTCCGTGATTGTATTGAGAGAAATAAATCATTATTTGAAAATAAGTATTATTTAAGTGTTTATGAAAGGAACCGTAAATAAAAAAGTATTCTGTTCTGTACAAACCATCGTTCTCTTGAGTTTAAAATTGTAATGTACAGATTTTATAGTCACATTAGTAACTCTGATAACATTTATGTTTAAAAATAATTTGTAAATGTTTTCTAAGCTGCTAAAACACGGATATGTATTTTTCAATATTGCTTGTTAAACATATTTAGAGCCCTACTCAAAACGATACCTGCCCGACCAAAATTTCAAGCCTGACTACGGCCCTGTTGAGGGGACATACAACGACAATGGCTAAATGGGTTTCATCCGTCTTATCTTCAACTCCCTCTGAGACTCCTCTACACAAACCTAATTCAACAATAAACAGAGTTTCTGAAGAGCTTATTCAATGCCATCTTAACAATCTTCAATCGGTCGATAGACACATCTTTGCAGGCAAGGAGTCTTTTACCAAGAAACGAAAAAACTAACAAACAACAGCATTAATACATCGTAAATTCGAAACAAAGTTAGGT
The DNA here is from genome assembly GCA_022664845.1 of Lepisma saccharinum. Taxonomy (NCBI): domain Eukaryota; kingdom Metazoa; phylum Arthropoda; class Insecta; order Zygentoma; family Lepismatidae; genus Lepisma; species Lepisma saccharinum. Next base: position 16,077 of record JAGDQP010027746.1, read on the forward strand.
ACTTCGAACACACGTCGCCACGGACACCCAAGATGATCAGAAGAAAATCAATTCAAATCAAATCACCTATTTTTCCTAACCAAAATTTCCTCTCGCACAATTCATCTTCCTTTAATTCAAGCAATCATTTCAATTCAAAAATAAATAGGTAAAGTAAATTTTTAAATTAAACGGAAATCTTGTGCAAATTAGTAGAAAAAAATAGCATTTATTATATTAGCTGAACCGCCAGAGTTGGTTTCCTCGATGCTTGCTTGGGGGTGTCCTGCTTGGGGTCTGGTTTGTGGAATTGTTTTATAAAATCCAACATAGTTATATTTCATAATCATTTCCTAACTCCTAGGACGAAAGTGGCCGATGATGGTCAGAAGTCCGAGCTGTTGGCCCTGCGGGCCCACATGTTTTACATTGTAATCAACCTTTTTCTCCTCTGAGAAATTAATTATTGAATTCTAATGTGAGAAATAGAATGGCGTTCGGTGAATAGTAATTCTAACATACCGAAATCTCAGGTATTAGGAAAAGAGAGAAGCACGATTGTGTTTAAGAAACCGAATGGAAATTAAGGTGTTGACCTTAATCTGGAATAGATCCTAAGTTTTATCACGCATTAGGATTGCAAAAATCGGCGAAATTTCGTGTTTGACAAATCTTATATTGTATGGATAATTTTTGTAGCTTTTAACTCCAATAAGTTTCGGTTATAAGAGTGCTTTAAAAAAACACCAACATCCATGAGCGACATGGGATTCGAACCCATAACTTAGTAGGCGACGTCTTTGAGCCCCAGGCCATATGAGTATCGAAGTTAGATAATGTTACATTAGAACTCGGACGATAACTATAAGAGTGAACTGATTATTTCTGTATGGAATGAAGGTAGGATAATTAACATCTATATTGTTTTTCACTGAGGGGCATCTTAAAAATGGACAAGATACTGTGTGCTGGAGATAATCGCCTCTTTTCTTTTAGAGGCCAAATTTACTATATGTATTTACGTCTCGAGGATGAGACTGCGATAATTTGTGAATTTTGAAAAGTTTGTACTTTCTTATTCGCTTTCTACAGGGATCAGCTGAGTTTACTTACGTAAATCCCTGTAGAGGATAGTTTGTAAAACTTTATTTTTATATGGACCAGTCTAGTAATTTTGGACTTCGACCCGTCACGATTCGCGCTTTAGCTGTTTAAAATCCACACCCATGCCCCTGCCGGGACTCGAACCCGGGATCTTTGAGCCGATTGCCAACCACCGCAGACCGCTCGCCACCCGGCCGGCATAGAGGGTAGTTAGTTTAATGTTCTAGTTATGATATAATATCAGTGAGAAGATACCTTATAAACTAATCTAGTAAGTCTTTTGTGGATCTGCTTTTATACATACATCCACAATTGTTAACATCGTATCGTATTCAAATGTCCAATCGGTCAGGAAGTTCACTGCAATCGATTGTTAAATACATTTTCTCCACATTTAAAGTTTATTTAGAGAAATCAGGATTAAAGGTGATTTATGAATCTAACTAAAGAATTTTGTTAGTGTTTTTTTTTTAAACTATCGAATTGCAAGAATCCTACAATGCACGAAAAGCCTTACACTTTTCAAAAATTCATTCACGTGGTCCTATTCGTGCATACCCTCTTCAAGTAATGTTTCTATTAATATACAATTTAGGATATCTATAAACTATTAAAGTGATTTATTTTCACCAATGTATAAGTCCTCTTCTGTTTTTTTTTTATTTTCTTCCTTCAGCGTAGGTATACATATCGTCGTTTCAATCTTCCAAATTATGGTGTGACGCGCTATTTTCTTTCAGCACAAAGTTGTCTAACTTGGAGTGCAAACCATCAACAAAGTATTCTTCTTATAATCCTGTAAATATAAAAATACACCTCACAGCATTTGGATCAGAAAAGTTATTTTACTTATATATATACTCTCGCAACGATGTAAGTTTTCATGGAATTTATAAACCTACCTTTACCCAATTAGGATCCTGACCTTCGTTTTATTTTACCTGTTTCCAAATAAAAGTTTCTATTTAATTCTCTGTAATCTGAAGACTTCCATTTTATTGAACATTCAGTTAGAATTAGTTTAGCCTTAATTTCTCTAGTGGTATGAAAGTTAAAGTAATTATTGGAAATTGAAACTCTTTCTGAATATAAATTGGAAGCGTAAAAAAGTTTAATTAAAATGATGAACGGCCAAAGCACAATCACCGTTGGATCCCCTTATCTACCGAATAGTGAACTTTTAAACAATCAAATAATTATTTCGTTTAATACCAACAGATGGCAAAAGGTAACAGATTCATAAAAAAATGTTAAAATTGAGTTAAACGAGGAACATATTCTATTTTTAACGTTTTGTTATTAATTCTTGATGAATGTAATTTCGTTACAATTTTTGAAACACTTAAGCTTTCTTTATCTTGCACATACACTTTACCTTAGATTTGGATCTTTCACTAGCTGGTTGATATCAATAGTGTTGCATAACGTTTATAAATGGATTCGCTGATAAATTTCATCCGGAATTCTACAAATGTAGTGGTTCGGAAATAAATTTTCTACAGTTAACAAAGGAAAACACCTGGATTGTATAATGTTATGCTTTGAATTATATGAAGGACATATTTTTTAAGCTTACTCGTTCAAATCTCTACTGAAATTCTTCGGAAAAGAGTACGTAAGAAATTATTAACTTTTCTCGTAATCTTTAAAAGGGCAAGTGAAAAAAAAAATGCAGGTATTAGACCCCACAGAAAAGGTTTCCTTCAAATTATTGTCTTGTCAGAATGGTCAATTTAAGCTATTTCAGAAAAAAAATCATATAAGCAAGAGAATTCTGAGGCTTATTCTCTTCAGCCTTCTGACTGAATTTCTAAAAAATAAAGTTGTGATCTAACCTTCATCTTGGAAATGGCAAACATCATCTTGATCATGCGAGCTTTACCACGAATTTGCTTATCCACTCTTTGTCGTCTTGTGTTTACGAGCACTAACTTGGGATAAACACTATGAGAGATAGCGCATTTACGGTATCACAAGACCAATTCCGGGATAGTACATACATTCAACCCTGTCACGTGGAAGTGATCTTGCCGAAGGTCTTCGCTGTTCCTTTCTATGAAATGATGATGTTCTAACCACAGGGTCTATAATTTAAATTGGACTCCGAATCACTTGTGTTCCCAACAAGTATCGAACTTGTGTTCCTTAGTTACATACCAGCGAGGACACTACTTTACTGGGGACATGTACTTCAGTGTTAGTGGTATCATTAAAAAACCTTGTGATTATTCTTATTAATAGTAGTAGTAGTTTAAAGGAATCCGAATAATTCCCTGAACAATTATCAAGAATTACTCTTAATTCAAGTCTTTCTCCATAGATAGCAGAAAGTTTCTTGTGGATTTATTTGGATTCTACAGAATTTAGAACTGTCAGAAAATACTTGTAAATTTTTTAAAGTTTCAACTGTAATACAAGTTGTTAAGTAAAGTATTCCGGAAATTTAGAAAAAAGAACAATAACTCTTAATTTACTTCTTCAAAGCAGATCTTTCTTCAGAACTTTCAAACAAAAATAAACAAACCACCTTCATTTCTCTGAATGTTATCATAGTCAAGTTCAATTCCCTCATGTTTCATGGCAAAAATTACAAGACATTTATTCAAGTATGTACTGGTATTCTTTATTTTTGAAGAGGCACCTATGGACGTATTAAGTCCGTGCCTCCCAAGGAAACGTCGCCACTTGTTCAACAAAGGGGAAACATATAAGTTCGTGTAAACACAAAATATGCGGCTTTTCTGAAGAATAGTGAGAAGATGACGAGGAAAATGTAGGGTAATCCACAATACGAGACGCTCGTATCTATGCTAGACGCGATATGATATTTGGTCATTTCTCTTGGAGTTACTATCGTGTGCTGAGGACGTTGTACGGCTATTCAGTATCTAATATAGAATATTGTTATACGGATTAGAAGCAAAAAAATATCATATGGGATGAGATAATCAAACCATCGGCAATACACTAAGAAACCTCCAGTTCCAGGTTATAACAGTACTGATTAACTCTACGGCTTACGGAACTCACAGGTTCATGGCCACAGTAACAAATGTTCGCCATTGGATTCTATCCTGGGCAACATCAAGCCAGTTTTCATCATGAACACCTACATCTCGAAGAAGGTATAACGATATCATAATACTATTTTTTGTTTACTGAATCTTTTAAAAATTCCAGTAATCCTGGTACGTAATTCGGAGATCTGTTGTAGTTGCATTTCCTGTGTTGGTGCTTTCTACAAGTGTGTCTAATGGGAAAGTTACCAGTGATAAGTAAACCTTTACATTCTCCGTGCTCAAAGCTATTCTGTTAGGAAAATACTGTCACTACATTCCATATCTGAGTTGATAAAGTGCATAATTAACGTATTGTTTCCATCAATGCTCCCGTAGCGTTGTGCTTAGAGGGGCGGACTGTAAATCACAAAGTCCGGATTCGAATCTAGCCACAGAGAAGAGCAAAGATATTTTAACTGTATCTGAGGGTGGGAAGGAGCTCTGTAGAAACCGTAGTAGAAATTAATCTCTAATGTAATGAAGAAAATTGAAAAAGTCCAAGTGAAGATCAATACTAATCTATGTAGTTTGGTCGGTAGTGGATTATAATTAATTAATTAATATTAAACATAAGTATGAGCAAGAAACTGGACAATTTAGAAGAACGGATTCGGTTATATTCTCTTTAACATCACATCACAACTGTGATTCCATTCAAGTCCTCCGTTTTGTTTTTCTCTAAAAACATTCGTAAAGAAAACCGACCAGATGTTATAGAATGAAAACAGAAAGTAATCAAGATCACATTTTTCTTGAAGTACTGCGAAAATACACGCAAATCCGTTTACAATAACAGTAAATTTCCTTAGTTTAGTTTATGTTTTAAATTATAAGCTTTCGAGAAAACCAATGTAGTAGAAAATGGGTATACAGAAGCTGCGAAAATTATAGGCATGTTCGAAAAGGATGAAGTAGTAGAAAGTCTATTTACTATTCCTATTTGGATACTAGAAAGTCTGTTTGGATATTGCATTAATTCAAACATTTGCTGTAAACGTGATAAATATCTGATTTAGTAGATTCAAGTATGAGAAACCAGTGGAATGGAGCCGAAAAGAGCTACAAAAGGAAAATTAGCGTCAGACATTTCTATACTCTATCCCCAACACAGATTCATGAGTATTACTAATATTTACAAAGACCTACCAGATTGATGACATTAATTGGTGATATATTAAAATTAAATTCCATCTATTTAATTTAAATTGGATTATTTAAAATTCCAATGCACATTTTCCGACTCGTACGTTGGTGAGAACTGTGTTTTATTGAAATCTTTCAAGCAGTGTTTTATTTTATTGTTTTTTATTAGTTGCCTGCATTTTGTGCGGTAGAAGATACAAACGTTTCTGAACTTTATTATCAATATCTCATTTTCCACCAACTTTCATATTTCCCCCATTTTTTCTGTATAGGTGGTGACGTTCCTTTCTCAGTAAATGAAATAGGTCCACTGCAAAACGTCGAAAGGTCAGAACGTCTAACTGAAAAACGGTCAGAGCGTCTACAAAAAGGGACAAATCGTCTACAGAAAGTGACAAAACATCTGAAACCACAAACAGTTGCAGTTTAGATGTTCTGTCACTTTGGTGATTTGACCGTTTGAGGTTTTAGGTGTGTTGTCACTTTCTGTAGACGATTTGTCCCTTTTTGTAGATGCTCTGACCGTTTTTCGGTTTAGACGTTCTGACCCTTTGACGCTCTGACGTGTTCCCAATGAAAGCACCTATGGACTTATTTTAGATTGAATTCTACTATTACATACAACGGAGGCCAGAGGTGGTCAAGGTCGTTGAACGTAGCAATTTCCAATATTCGAGGGTTACAAGACATTGCTGAAAATAGACTTTACCTGTAGTTCATCTCATTCATGAGTAATCTTATTATAAGATTTTATTGACATTTTGAAGCTATGTTCGTTAATATGTCGTATTCAATAACTGCTTATTTCTTTTAAATATTTAAGCAAACAACTGCTATAAGGAAGCAATATGAACGTACGTTATGAACAGATGATGGTAATGAAAATAATGTAACCTAATGAGAAGTAAATAAATCAATCCCTTAAACCCTTCTTAAATACATGATTTCATTCATCTGCTTCGTCTAATAAAAAGACGTAATCCTCAAACACTCATAATTAATGATGACCTATTTAAACGACACATCACATATATCTCTTTCAAGACTTCATCAATAGTTAAATAGTTCTGTGCATTGAATTTTAGTCATATGTTTTTTATGTTACATTTATTGTTGAAGTTAAAAACTGGAAGCTCTTGATCTGTTGGAAAATGAAGGAAAGTTATCTAACGTTGCACTTTATGAGAAAACATCTAATACCTATACAGCTGCCATCTTTCGTAGCACATACATTATAGAGAGTTTGACATTTTAGAAGTCAGGGCAAATCCAGTATCGAATTATGTAGGTTGCTTGGAAATAGATTGGCCATTTCATGTCGAAACCAGTGAAATTGAAATAATCTAAATTCAGTCTCTGTACTTTCCTGGTATCGTGTACATGAACAGCGTTTACCATTTCCAGTTGGGGCAGTAACAGTGAATGTTATGTAAGGAGAATGCCACGCATGCAAGGAGAATAATATAGATTCTTAATAATGCTTTGAAAAATTATAAAGATCTGAAGTATATGCAAGGAACATTAACTACACAACAGTTAAAACAGCTACAAATTTCTACACAAGTAAATAATATTTCATTGTATTTTAAATACATTGTCGCATTCTATTTCATTTTCAGCGCTTACAACCTTGTAGGACTAAGTGGTCCTCTTTCATACTAAATAAAACGATTTTTTTCACCATAGATAATGAATGATGCATAAGAGTAACATTTAGTTTATATAAAAGCGAAACAACTTAACTGATCAAATGTGTGAGTAAGTACAAAAACTTACATTTCTCAGTTTTAGGCATCCGACTTGTTTTCCAGGAAGCTTTAGTTCAACACTCTGGAAACTTTGGAAGATTGGCGGTATTGGCCTCAACAAAGGATCCACTGAAGATTTGAAGTTAATACTTCCTGTAAATATTACACAAATTTCTGGGTTTAGATACAAACAGAATAAGCCATAGTCTAACTATAGTTTGCATATAACGCATCTTTTTGAACTCAAATTTGGGCATTACATCTTGCATTCACTCAAGTCAATAAAGTTAGGTTCAGTTAGATTATGTTTCTATGTAAGCCGTTAATAGAACTAACTTCCATATACTGTATTGAAGCCCAAACACTTCTTTTCAATATGCATTTCTACTAAAATGTCTAACACCGTATTAACATACTCGATCTGTCGCAAAATTTAATGCCTTCCATTTTTAAGTCCGTTTTTGTTTCGACTTTAAAATTTATTTTGAGAAATCAGGAGTCAAAGAAAACACGAACTGAAGTACTACAGTTGTTGGGAATTGATTTTTTTAATTAATGTCTTTAGACATCTAAGGTTCAAACCGGGAGAGGGGAAGGGAAATGATTCAGGAAAGTGTCGGCCAGGGCCTATATTCAAGGTGCCATCCCAGCATTTGCCTAGAGTGACAGGAAAAAACATGAAAAAAACATCAGTCAGGATGGTTGGCCGCTGAGATCGATCCCACGACCTACCGATGCTACGACAAAGTTCTACCACACTGAGCTACAGCGACTCGCTGCTGTTGTTGGGAATTGACCTTGTCAGGGTCAGGACCAGTTATTTTCTAATTTTGTATAACAAAGATTTGGGCGACGTATTGTTGAGAATTTATATATAACATGTTTTGCTTCTATAAAGTAAAAAAAGACAGAGGAATCAAGATTCTTTAATCAACTTATTGAAAATGAAGTAAGTAAATAGTATGTAAGAAGTGAATTGAAAAGAGAAAGAATAGATGTCAGTACAAGAATGTGGGAAATTCAAACTAATTCTTATAAAATTGAATTAATAATAGTATCTTTTTGTTGTGAAAACAAATGAACTTATACTGGGTTTTTAGAAGAATTACAGAGATATTCAAATTTGTAATATTTTGCTATGAATTGACATTTTTGAAAGCGTCGCTCACAAAGAGATTTAAGGTCTAAAGTAATACTATATTGAAAAAAAAAAATCCTTCGCCGTTGTATAAAAATATAAGTGAAGAAAATTTCGTGTTGTAGGTGAATAAAAGATTTGCAATAAGAACCGATGTCTAGCATTAGTCGTTTTAAAGAAATGTTCCATAACACATTAACAGAATTCTAACGATGAAGTCGCTCGACGAGCATTTGCTATGGTAGGTAATGTTAAAGTCTTAGCTTTTCCCTAAGACCATTTTGGCATTTGGTTAATCAAAATGAGGGAGACCCTGAAATGCTATAGTCAGTATAGCCGACAGCGTGAGTGGAATTTGCTTGCTTCCGATAGGAAGTCGACCACCGTCATTTTAACATGTTTTTAACCTAATTTAATATTTAGAGGAATTGATAGAACAACATTAAACCACAAGACTTGA
>JAGDQP010027747.1:0-21376 GCA_022664845.1 Lepisma saccharinum
GTCCTACGGACGTCCCGATATCCTGCCAGGAGACCCGTCAGATATCCCTGGGACGTCATTTTGCTATGTGGGAATATAACAACAGTTCTAACATAAACAATATTGACAAAAAGAAATAACAATTGGAGGGAATATAAAAGAGTTCTCAAAGTATTCTTTGCAGTGATCTCCATAATAAGGAAATATATCTCCGTACGGACCCTTCTTATAGCTACGTCCCCAATTCATCATCGATCATTTGATTGGCTGTTTTCCACCAGATGTTTTGTTTAGCACAGAAAAGACGCCAATGAGTGGTCCCATTGTGATAAGTGGACCGTATCTAAGATTCTAGATTTTCAATTACCACACTATCCGCTTCTTTTAATGTCCTTGTTTCTTTCTTTTTGTTGGACCCTCCTACTCTCTATTGGATATCCTTACGCCCAACATTGTAGTATCCTACATATTTCATATTTTCTTTCTCTTCTTCTACCATTTCGAGTGGCATCGTGTGGTATACCCTTTTCAATAAACGTGACTCACTGCCTCCAGTTCCGTCCATTGTATCACGATTACATTGATAACTGTGAGAGGTAATTTAAAACATAAGGAGATTCAGAACAGCGAAATTATGAGTTTTATATTCATACACTAGTGTTCTTTGATACGCAATTATTCATAAACTATCTTCTCAAATTCTTGATATTCTTTTGTTCAGCTGATCTGCCTGAGGAACAATCTTTCAGATGATTAAGAAGTGGGTTTGAAACAAGAATTTAGTGATTAGAAGGTGTAACATATTGCTTTGGAGGTTCAACGCTTAGTTGAGAAGAATATATAATAGTAGTAATTGAAAATTTAATCGACAATAAAAGTACATTTGAATCAGTCTTTTAAAAAAGATATATGGGTGCATGCATATCAAAGGCTTGAACAACATAACTGACATCAATGTTGGTTTCTAGTTAGCGTGCATATTTGGGTCTTAGTCGCGCATTTTGTTTCCCTATTATTAACAGAAATCCAAACCTCTCTAGCGGATATACAGTCCACTATGTAGCACCATTAGTAGTGAAATCAACACTTTTCTACCTATCCCCTCAGTTGTTAGTTTTTTGTGTGGAAGCACGTAAAATGGTGCACAGAAAAATTGGACCGTTGGGCTGTCTAGTAATTGAATCCAAGTGTAGCACTGAGCCATCATTGATTCAGTTATACAAGTGCAAATCCGGTAAGAACTGACTTCAATTCTCAGACAGTCCAGCCACAAATGAAGTACATGTTTTAAAAGGTTCGTTCACGTTAACTGACAATTAGAGCGGTGCTATTCCGAATTTTGATATCGAACATCCATAACGCTGAAAAATCGAAGAGCAATCGATATATCGAACAAAAATATCGTTTAAATCGAAGAAGAGTATAAATCAAACATTAAGGCTCAGTCACAGTGGGTTTTCCCGCCTATTTCGTTTTACGTCAACTATTCAAAATTGAATACAGGTAAACAAAATTTAACTTTTACGGACCAAAGTTCGTTTCGTACTTCAATAAAGAGTTCAATTAGTTTTAAGGAAATGTTAGTAATAACTTCAGGATTGTGTGCAGACACTTTTGGGACATTATTCTGTCCCAGAAGTGTCTGCACACAATTCTGAAGTACTATAGTAGCAAATCTTTCAAACAAATTGTACCCGTTATTAAAGAACGAAACGAACTTTGGTCCGTGAAAGTTTAATTTTTTTTACCTATAGTGAATTTTATATAATTGACGTAAAACGAAGAAGACTGGAAAACCCACTGATATTGAGTCTTAATTATATTGAATTATCACTGGATATCAATATTCATTACATTAATTTTCGGCGACCTAAGCCAAAGATGCCAAAAGGTATTAAAATAACATTCAAATTCAAATTAATTTTCGATTTTTCTTAATATCGATACTTCGATATTACAAAATATCGATAGTTTTATAGATATGTTTGAAAATTGCAAATCCTACCGACATACATACATACATAAGAGGACGAATCAAAGCAATGTTGGAACACAAGGATAAATCAAGTATAAATTAGGGCTTACTTCTACCTCAAACAATGTGACTATTTTCCACAAAAATCATTATACCTATTCTTTTCCTTGCTAAATCACAGAGAGAAACTCGAAGGCACCTAAAGAGAAATTTAAAAAAATATTGAGGAATAATGAAGCAAGATGGAAATCAAACAAGCTTATCCTGAATCCCGCCGGTCTAACACTAAGCCCATATAGTTCTATGAGAGATGTAATATTTTCCATTAATTAAGGAAGAAAATAAACGTCATTCGAAAACAACCAACAAAAGGCTGTGTAGATTTAGCTCTTAGGGAAAAGGACTTTTTATATAAACTGACTGTAATATGAAAACAAAGAACGAACCGCTTGAAAAAAAAAGTCTTCCTAATAATACAGAGCAGCAAAAGGCATTAGTTTCTGCGGAGCTGTTTTATGCGATAAAATCCCTACAACAAAAATCCTTTAATTCCTGTCGTCGCGCGTCGCTGCCAAGTTGGTTAATGTTGCGGTTGCAGCTTCCCACGGCAGATTCTGTTTTCTCGGCTCTTTTGCCTGCCTCTCGCTTAGCGCGACACCTATCAGCAGAGAAATGGACTACACTGAGTCGTTTGCTACAATAAAATTCATAAACAGTTCTTGTATTATTGTTACTCTTGATTTGTAATTAATAACTATGCCAATGGCGAGTCACCCCTCCTAATATTAACTATTCAAACTTTATTGAAAGCTCACAATACATGAATTTTTAGCATTATGAAGTTCCGTTCATAGCGTGGGAAGAAATATGTAAAAACTATCTTCTCTGTTTGCCTGGAAGGCTACAGTAGAACCGTTGATGGCAGCAGTGAGCTGCTTCCGTTCTTTTCTTTTGTTTATGACCAGGAAATCTAGCCATAGCATTCATAGAAATCGTAGACACGTGCATAGGGGATGAAAGGAAGCTTTTCACAAACTATTTGCTACTATCTCGTAGTTGTCACTAAAAATATACATAGCTGTCTGGGACTGGGAGATCTAGGTTCGAGTTCCGCTCATGGTAACTGTCAATTTATCTTAAGTTTCAAGAACATACATAATTTGCATTCAAGTATAAACACGTATGAATTCAAATCATATTTACATAATATGAAGAAACTACTTATTTCCTTGCAGTAACTAATGCGCATAGCTAGTCAAAATGACAGGTATGCACAGGGCGCTGGCATATGTTTTACAAAAGCAACCAATAAATTTATGTCGGACTTTCACGTGGTCGATCTGAACCCTCTACCTACATGATTCGTTCAGAGTGAGATAGATGAGAGGAATGTTAGTGACTGTTTCCTCTTGCAGTCGGTTGGTAGTTATCGCCACAGTTAAACGGGGACGTAATTGAGATAAGGTTAAACACAAGAACTCCAAATAGAGTTATAAGAGTATGTGCTGTATGAGTTTAAATTGGGAGCGAACGCTAATACAGTGGGAACAAATATATTCCAGACATTCGGTAGAGATCTGATAGATGAGTGGACAGAACAACGATGGTTTAACAAATTGGGATGAATCCCTCCAAGCACGCATCAGGTACAGACAACGGGGCATTCAAGGTGGCTATTGAAGCCGATAATAGCCAAACACGTAAATTATGGGAAGCATTCAATTGCAGTGAGGGAACTACCACTCGACAACACATCTGTCAACTTGGGAAAATGTATAACGTGGGTCTCTCATGAATTGACTATGGCTAAGAAAGCGACAGGAGCAAATGTCTGTGTTTCTTCACTGCCTCGTCAGGGGAAGGATCTGTTTCTGTACAGCGTGTTGATCCAAGGTGAGAAGTGAGTACTTTACGTCTTGTTTACCATACTCTACGGCACCGTCAACACTGGCTGGCACCACATGAACCCTTCCCAAACAACCAAAACCACAAATGCATTAACATGTCCTCTGTGTTTGGTGGACCGTTCGAGGATATCGTGCACCGCGAACAGCTGCTACTATCCAGACAATAAATGCAACTGTGTAGTCGCAGTAACTGTAACGTTAAATGTATGAAAAACTTAAAACCGTAGAGCCAGTGAATCGCAGCGGTATCATTCTGTTACATGACAACGCGAAGCCACATGCTTCCAAGGTTACCTCACCATTATCTGACTCACTTGGGAATGCATACCCCATTCTCGTGACATTGCACTCTCTGATTACCATTTGTTCCATCTGTTAGACTGGGAGGACAATGGTTCCGAATGTTCAACGAGGTGATACACACACTGAGCGACTTTCTTGGTTCACGCTCTGCTGAGTTCTACCACAGTGGCATCCATAGTCTACTATTTCTGATTTTCCAGGTACGTCTCACGCGTTTCTCTTTGTAGGGTCAAAATCCGACAGAATATTATTAGTTGCCTTATACAACTTAGTTTGATACTCCAATCTCCAGGTGGCAATAAAACATTGAACGTATCGTTAATATATCAGCTCTCTTCTACATTTTAATCGCTTATTGATTGTCTCAAAACATTTTCAATTACGAGTTACCAAAACCTTCTAGTAAATCTACATGTCACTGGATAAGAAAATGGGCGAAATCGCTTAAGTTTGCCTTCTTCTTCTGCCACTTGGTGTGACAATCGAACTGGAAATGAAATAATCTTAGTACGGCGATGAAACGCTCAAAAAAAGGCCCTTTCAATTGCGTATGTCGCACAAGTATTAGACGAACGGCTTGTAATTCGCTCTTTTTTTAACAACCGAGAAACAATCATGGCATACTAGTGACTACCACTATTTTATTCCAAGTTAATCTGCACTGGCAGGATATAAGATCGATACATTGCAGTTAAGCTTTAATTGCAAAAGTAAGCACACTTCAAGCTTATGTTATTAGTATAAGTTAATTAGTTCATTAAAAAAAGTCAGAGAATAAAAGTATAATAAACAGAGTGAAAATTAATACTAAAGCAATGATGGAACAAAATTTGTTAGATACGTCAACAATGGAAAATCTTAACTCTCAAAGGCTGCACAGTCTGCATCAAGTGGGTCGAAAGTGAAGAGCACACAATTTGCATCTGAAATTGTAGTCAACTTAATATGTACCAGCAATATAAATCACGTACGTTTATTCGTACAGCACTGACCTCTAGTGAGTAATACTGTAGCTCAGTCGAGGTATCAACTATTTTAGCTAAATTTGAAAGAGCTCTGTTTCCTGAACGTAGTGCTATAGTAAAGAAATCTATAGTTTATTCTAGAAAATCTTCCTTATTTGGATACATAAAAGGATAAAAAAATAGACAAAAAACCGTACCAGTAAGATACTCAACAGCGTGAATTATGATGAATCAAAACGTAATCAATTTGCGAAACGATTACCAATTATCACCGTCTACAATACCGGACGGAAATCTTCAAGTCTCCTTTGTGAACTTTATATTTTATTTTATTTTCTTTCAGTTTGGCTTCTAAAAATGCCACATTCATATCAAATACACGACGTTTCATTCAACAATTTCAATTTAATAAAATTTGGATTTGTCAATTATAATCTTGAATCAATATGTTCACATCAGGATATTAAGAGTAGTAATAATCCTTAGGATGATGTAGAGCACTGTGAACTTTGTACATTTCTAGAAATCGCTTAGAAATAAACTTTAAAATTGTGCTAGAAATACACATTTTGTTTGACAGTTAAAGTACGAGCATGGTCTTAAGTTCACTACTAAACCAAATTTAACACTTTGCGCAAACATCTTACAGTTATATTAATACCGAAGACTTTACGTATCCGTAAAATTACTCGAATCTGAAATCTTGAATAAAATAGTTTATTTATTTACTATTTTCTATGGAGACAATTAACAAAGGGGCCGTATCGATAAAACAGAACCTTCAAACTGGGACATATGATCAACCTACAGCTATCAAAATACATAAAATTTGCTACATAAGCCTTTCAATGGATGCTATATACATATATACGAGCACAAAAGCATCATAAAAAAGTAAAGAAAAATGGAAGTTACAAATGAAACTAAAATTAAAAAGATAAATTTTAGTTTAGACAATACACGTACCAACCTACAATTAGACTACATTTTAAAAAATCATTGACAAGATGTCGTACAAGAAAGTTCAATTTAAAGAGGGATAGAAAAAAAAGGACCAAATATCTCAGTGAAAGACCATGTGTGTGCGGAAAGAATGAGAGAATCACCTTAGCAAGGTCAGCAACAGCCTCCCCTCCTGACTCCCTTACTTTAGCACTTTCCAAAATACTAACTAAAAAAAAAAAAACTTTTGATTTATCTTCACTTCATGTTCTGGCCACAAAGAATCAATGGGTTATCTGGAGAGTGGCCAAAATTCACTTCTTTTTCTTCTTTGTTCGAAAGATGCTCAGAGGAACTGCAATGGTGACTCTCTCGATAAACATGACACATCATAAGTGGAAGGGTTATGCTTTCTTTCTATTTCCTTTTTCGTTCTTTTTCGATAAATGGAACATTTGACGAATATAAAGAATTGAGTCAGAACTGAAAAGTAAGTAGAATAGAATTCAATTTAATTTATATATTGGGTCAAAATAAATGATATAATTAAAAACAATATTGTGTTATGTTTCAACAAGCATAAGGTAATTATCCTGAAACATTCTATATTCATACGAGCTGTACCATTGTAAGCACTTCAGAGCATTTGTAAGCTTTTTTTTATACTTGATGCAATCTAAGCTAACATTACATAACGTAGTATATTGAATCTGAAACCATAATTTGAAATACGAAATTGAATGAAAAAGTTAAAAGTACAAGGGTCATGAAGTGCTCGCCCTTACCCGTATTCGATTAAAAGGTAAGAATCCTGCGTTCTAGGAATTTTTGTAACTAACAATATCAGAATTTCGTATTTTGTCGCGCATTTCAAACAATGAAGACCAAATCGGCGAACTGGACAAAGTTCAAATTCAAGAGCAAACAAGAAGAAGAATCAATAGAAAATGTAACAATAATAATAATAAAGTAAATAAGTTTCTATTTTCGTCTGCACTGTGATAAATGAACTCATGTCATGGATAAGTGGTTTTCAAACAGAAAGCCTTGGCTCCCCGGAGAGGATTTTTAACCAATGGAGAAACTTCAGTGAGGAAAAAGTGCTGAATGACGATCTCAATTTTAAATGTTACAATATTGTTGGTGTAGGCCGTGATATGCTTGGGGAGAGGGTATTAAAATGAATTCCATCAGGGCTAAATTTGAAGGTACTATTCCGACATTAGTCTGGTGTGACAGAAAAACAATGGTCGGCCTCTGGGATGAGAGCAACAAAGGAGAAAGAGAAACTCACGTAGCGCGGGCTGCAAGCAAAATCTTCATAATTTCGACTCGGACGTTAAGCCACTGGAATAGAAAATTGAAAAAAAAAAAACTTGGTCTAACCCCACCTTAATAAGATACAACATACGTTAATAGACATACACCTGTACAGAAACTTCCTCAATCACGAGATACGATGCAAAAAACTTCCTCTGTGCATCCTAGGTTAATATGTTTGTCATATTCCATATCACGGAATTGAAAGAAAACGTTTAAGCTATTGTTTAGAAAAGAAAAAGGTTAATTGTAGAAATGGTTGTAAAGATAACATAAAAGCACGAAAATATGGAACAATATATCCATTTAATATAAAGATAGATAGTACATAATAAAACAGACACAAATGGGTCAAATAATAGCTTGACACACGGAGAAAAACTTAAGGGGAGACTGTTGTACATTGAGCATAGTGTACCTTGGAACAGTCTTATCTCTCTGACTTCCTACGCTATATAGTGGCTACTCCGTATAATATGTTGCGTGTCAAGCGTCCCGGGCAGTAGCTTCGTGGTTCTTGTTGTATTCAGGTGACTGTGTGTTGAGTTAATGGAAAAAAGCATTTTCGATAGTTAAAAGTAACTGTTTCCAGATTTAATTATTGTTTTATAGTGTCGTTACTGTAGCTATTTCATTTCATATGTGATAGTAACCGTATACAAGAGAATTAGATAAGTTTTTCTATAACACAAATTTACATTCTACATGTAACATATTCAGTTCGCCGTCATGTTAGTGATTTCGTACAGCCTCTTGTACCATGAAACAGAGGCACATCTTGTCCCTTGGAACACGTACCTTGAAGAACTAAAAAAGATAAAGAGTACAGGGCACAAAAACTTTGGTAAGCTTTATTTTTATATGGGCCAGTCTTGTAACTGTGGATTTTGGCCCGTCACGATTCGCCTTTAGCTATTAAAATCCACACCCATGCCGGGACTCGAACCCGGGACCTTCGAGCCGATGACCTACCGCCGCAGTCCGCTCGGTCACCCGGCCGGCAGCACAGGGCACAAAGTAAACATAACCACAACAAAAACTCAACAAATAAACACACACACCTAGGCGTTCATTAGGCCTATTGATGTACTTTGAGTGCTTAAAACTATTTTTATCATTTCCTGAGTTATTTTGTAAGAAGTGCTGTCATAATAATATGAAAATAGTTCTTTCATGAAGTATCACACACTTTTGCACTTCATAAACAGAGAACTTAAATTAATAAAATATTTTCCAAAATATTTATGAGTTATTTTATTGATTTTCCCTATAATAGTGCATGTTTCAAAGTACATGATGCTGTGTTTCAAGGTACATGAGCCTTTCTACCATGAAACTTCTGGTAATTTTTAAGTAATAAAAACACCGTAAAAGAAAGAAAGCACAAGCCAAATACTGAAGCAGTTTAATTCAGGAAGCTTCAAAGTTTAAGAGAACAGACATGGAATTGAAAAAAAAAAAATATCCCTAAAACTATACTTTGGAAATCGTAAAATGTGTTCCAAGGTGCAACAGTTTCCCCTATATAATTATATTTCTAATATTAAACAATACACATTTTACATAATATCGAAATTCTAAACAGTTTTTAGGCTAAAAAAATCTCAGTACAGAACAAAAGCGTTATCGCAAATAGTAAAGAACGCAGACATTCGGACCAATTAACCTTACAAAAGGAACAGCTGGTGATGCGAAAATATATCCGTTCAAATCACGAATAGATTACACATTTTGCTATTACCAACAACATACAGAAAAGAAAACTATAGAACTACCCATACAAAGAAAAAATGGCTTCTGTCAGGGTTGTAATTACAAAGTTATACGTGTGGACTTTCGTGTTTTACAATTGCAACATTTCCTAGTTGTCCGTTCGTTGCCTTTCCCTTCACACATTTCTTTTTCAACAATCAAAAGCTTTTATGGACGTCCTGCTGCGGTTTCTGCAATTTCTTGTTAGTCGCGGATGCAAATTTTGGCGAGTTTCCGACTGGTTTCGTGCCTAGTAATTTTCTATGCTAATCTACAACACGAGAACCAAATAGAAAGAGCTAATTTTCGCCGAAAAACCAGTCACTGCGAATTCTCTTCCCTGTTGCTGAATGTCCACGATAATTATATAGTACAAAGCTACGGATGAACGTTCAAAAAAAAAAGAAGATGAAGAAGATGTCCACTACCTTCAGAGTGACCCCTCATGCTAATGCTATGTGTATGTACAGCTGTAATGCGGCGATATGTACAGTCGTCTGGAAAGATTATTATTACACTATTTTTGAGCACATGTGTACTAAATTCAGAGCACTTTTCTCTGTTTCATTAGAAACAGATGTCTACTAAAAATTGACTAAAGTCTCTTCAAAATATATATTTCGAAATTTCGACTAATTCTTCAGACATAATTCGTTTATCTTTGTACTGTACCTATTAAAAAAAAGCAGACATCGGAAAATAGAGAAATGAAATTTCAGAATAATTTTTCAATAATCCAAACTCGGATTCGGTTATCCTAACTGTTACCCTAATAATCGTTCGATTATTCGTTATTCGATAAATTAACATTTCCCAGAATAACTGCTCGATTGTCCATTCTCCGTGTAATTTATTGCTACCTAAATAATTGTTCGTTTGTTAGTTCTCCGAGCAATTAACAGTTAGTCAAATGATTGAACTGAATTGAGTTCAATATATGGCTCTGGTGTACTTTTAGCTCAAGCTAAACATATTCAAATATATATGTGTGTGTGTGTGTGTCTGTGTTATTCCAGTATTTGACCGTTACACAAATAATTAGCTGGATTATCGGTTCTTCAACTAATTAAACATTACTCCAATAATTCTTCGATTATCGATTATCCGAGTAATTAATTTTCACTTATTTACTTGTTCCAATACCCATTCTCCGAGTCTCTGTCACTTGTGCAACTGCTCGATTAATCCGCTCTCAAATCAATTAACCATTACCCAGATAAGTGTTCAATTATCCATTCTTCGATTAAGTCTGCGGTGACACGGAAAAGGGGGTTAAGTAAAAAAAAATCTTCATTTTTACAGGAGAAGCATAAGAACCTTTGTGGTATGATGGCATATCCGTAAAATACATAATTTTGAACTACTGTATCTGCATTAGTGAAGAGCGTATTTTCAAAACGGCACATGTCCATTGAAATTTTTCAGTATTTCTCTGGGAGATGGAGCACTATAGTTGTGCGAATTGTCTATTATTGTAACTAGAGGCACTGTCTGATTACAACATTAGATAATTCGCACAATCATAGTGTTTGCCCACCCAGCTAAATGCATTTCTTTACCCCTGTTGAAACTTTTCCCTTAATAGGCATGTGCTGGTTTGAAAATGAGCTCCTTATCACTGCATTTCATTATTTACATTGAGAAAATACCACCGGGAACAAAGCTTATGATGTGCTTAGTTTATTTTGATAAAACTTTTTAACTTTACCCGCATTTCCATGGCAACACAAGTCAATCGTTAACTAAATAATTGTTCGATTATACTCTTCTGTCTTCTAGTGATTACCGACTACAGTCTTCTAGAAGTATATGGGTTGACGGTTCATTCACCTCACCAATGAACTATCACATAATTTGATCAAGATTAATTTAAGGAATAAATAAATGAATAAATAGCTACCGTGTTTTCATCATATGTCTTTTAAAGTGAAATAGTATTTATCTATGATGATAACAAATTTATCATTCAATACGACAGAATCTTTAACCATATTAAACGACTGATGGCTAGAAAATAATGCATGGTGTCTCTCCAGCTAAGCTATAAAAAGAAAGGTCCAAGTGACATTAAAGAAGAGAGGTTTGTAAATACAAATTTCTTCAAACAACAGTTACTTTCTTAGCCAATTCGCGTATAACACAAGCCAAGAACTATTTACTACAGCACGTGAAGAATAAATCATTTTGTTTTTAAACATTAAACCAAAATTCAACCAAAAAATCAAATAAGTTTACTCTCTCCCACTATTTACCGCCAATGCGTAAGGTTGCATTGGCGTTTTAAAATGTTTTTAAATGGTTAAAAATACATTGTACTGTAACTAAATATTTTAACTATTACAAATATTTTGAGATCACTGTTAGTTAAAACTCCATTCAGTAAAAATGGATCTTCTGTGATTAGAGGTGTGCTCGTGTTTGTATACACAAGCTTTCCCTATGCCAATCCATTACTACTTAACGTCTTGAAGAGTAATTCAGATTTTATAACGACATGAAAACGCTACCCTTTTTCTCTTCGTGATAGCCCATCACATAGTATTAACGATAAAAATAAAAATCCAAAGCAAAATGACCCTCCAATGTTAATTTGGAGAAAAGCGAAGAGGCATTTTGAATGGCTCTCGCTGCTTAGCAATCACTCGAGATTGTCATTACCATTAAGTTGATGTGAGCCATCATGCACAGTCCCATACTAATTAAGCGTACACCCGGTGTCTGACTTAGGAAATACACGCGAAACTCATCTAAATCCTAGAAGCTTGCGGACACATCCTGACAAGGATTCTTCTTCCTTTGTTCCTCCCACTCACATGCAGTGTTGCCATCTTGGCAGTACTATAATATCATTATTCTACCCATTTTAAAAAAAATGAAACTCGGGCGACGCATCAGTATTATCTACTTAAATTATCACTGAAACCTAGGCTTTCCACATAGGCACTATTTAGTTGTAATTACTTATGTCTTGTAAGTAGCAAGAGATGACGCGAACAGAATATATATTTTTAGGACTATTGAACTAGGAACTGAGAGACTTGTGAAACAAAGCATATTGTATTAAGCTTCTGGAACAGCTGATAAGCTGAAATAAGTCCTATGAAATATTTTAGAAGCCTTCATAATGAGTTTACCTCATTACAATGTTTTAAAATTTTAAATACCGTAGTATTTATAGAGACAATAAGAAAAAATTGTATTACGAAAGAAAGTGTAAGTAAAGTGCTTAGCATTCGATTTATCGCTGTATAAACCGGGTTTGAGCCCCGTAGATGGACTACTTTAGTGAGACATTCCCCTGCATTTCCCTTAGTTCCACAGTGAAAGTACCATGATAGATTTTCTATGATGGTACTGTAGGATACTTCGATTTTCTAGTCAATTTGATAGGCCAAAATACTGCGAATGATGATGGAGTTATACCCTGAGGTTGGTACAGGGTCCCTGCGTAATGCACACTGATGGTGGTTTGACATTTTTTCTATCGGACGTAGATGTCCTAAGGACGGGACCTGCAGTTTAAAGTGGATTCCAAATCATCATGTTCAATATATTTCAGCGGGAATCGAATAAAGACTTCCTTAACAACAAGTCAATGAATTAAACAATTAACAAACATAAAGCACTTAAAAATTTAAAACTAAATACAGAAAATCAATATTATTAAAAAAATATTTATCTTTATATTATCATTGCAAACCACATCACGCAAAGATATAGGCCTAACTGGTCAGCACTGTCACTATTCATTCCACGTAACTATCTATTCATCTCTTAATACGCTTGTAAGGTACAACACTAACCTAAAACTGCTTTGTTTTTGCTAAACACAAATAACACCACACACTCCCCCAACGATTTCGCAGCCAGGAACCATCCATTACAAACTGCATTTTGTCTGCAATTCACAAAATTCGTTTCACCTATGCATAGAAAAGAATAATAAAGTCCAATGGGGGCCTCAATTCTGATTTTTATGTGATTTTTCATTTATTTATTTAGTTGCTTGAGTCAACTAACAGGGATTCCTGCATCTTATTTACAAGTGATGTCAAAGGAGAAGGATATGAAAAGGGAAAATGATGTAGGAAGAAGTTGACTAGTGTCTAGTTACAAGGTGCCATCGCATTAGTCTGGTGTGGCAGGACAAACCCTGAAAAAGACTTCAGATAGGATAGCCAGTCGCTGGGCGCGAACCCACAATCTTTCGAATAATAATAAAAATGTACACAAAAAGTGATTAAAAGTACTCACTAAAGTTATGCAAGATATAATTTTCAAATGCAAAAAGTGCTATTTTTTTTACAGTGTAGCTTACAAAATGCTTTTGGTAATACATTCATATAGCTTGCAATTCTGAAAAGTAACTCATGTTTCACCTCTCTGTGAACATGATGGCATTCTCCTCATCCCTTTCTCGACCCCCTCTCCTCCCCGAACTAGGAAGCGACATGTATAGGATCTCATGTAGGCCCCCAGGCGATGAACGCGACATCTAGCGTAATGATGTACAATTACGAGATGGGATCACGGCATCATGAGGTCTCCTCTGCATCCGGTTGTCCCTCTCATTACAAGGGAAACATCAACGATGATCGAGGCCGCTTAATAGCAGACATAGGAAAAATACATGAAAAAGCCGCATTCCCAGACTCGGATTTTAGTTTCGCAACGTCATTATCCAGGAAATATTGGTTTCTTCCCCTACCAGTACAGGTCTCTCTGGTTGAGACGGGAGGGTTGTCATTTGAAATTCTGACAGATCCGCAGATAATCATAACCTCGGCTACAATGGGGAAAGAGAAAGCATGCCAACGGAAAAAGCGAATGTAAATCATTACTAGAGATTAAATATAGTAGAATATACTGGAAAACGAAAAATAATGAAGCAAATCTTATGAGTGACACGAAAGAATTTAAACATATTTAAGACCCAGAGTGACTAGGACGCGATTAAACCAAATAACGAAACATATTAGGTGTCGTATTATTTAAATTCGCAATATTTGAAGTTACAATTGGACGGAGTTACAAAATAAGCAACAATTGATATTGTTGAATATGTATTAAATATTATAAGAATGTTACGTAATGATATATTTAGTAGCCAGAACGATAAAACTATATTCAATACTAGTCTGACCAAACCAAATGCTAGCCTGTAGTGTGATATTTGTATTCTATGGAAAAGCTAGTGGGTGTCGCTAGCCCTATGATACCAGATACTCAAAACCTTGGGAGCTTAAAAAGATGTACGCACTAATTAAATTGCAATGCAAACTTTAAACAAAGCAATTAGCATTCTTATGTTCAGTTTTAATCATAATATGAACTTAGAAAGATAATGACATGGAATACACAATCTTTCATATATATTTCATAATATATTTAAGACTTCTTAGCACAACGTACGTAGATTACGACCACAGTATGAAAAACTCTATAGCCAATGTATCTTTTTCAAATTCAAAATCTAAAAATAACCTAACAGGGACATTCATATTTATCTTTTTGTTTTGCAGATTACAGCAGCAACTGTCTATCTGAATTCCGGTTTACTACGCTCGAACATTTTAGCTAATTTACCAATTCCTGCACAAGCGAGTGCCGTCTCCGTGATACTGACTTCTTAATCATTGAGCATTTATGATTTATTAGTGATAAGTAGTTGAAATTTATTATATTTCAGTCATTATATTTGAGTTAACGTTACATGAAAATGTTGTTTTTTTCTTTTCTGTTTCGCTAAATTTGCTATATCTTAAAAGTAAGTTTTAGTTGGTTCAGAATTGCATTTAACTTCGTTCAATTGCATCTAAAAGTGGTACCTTTTCTAGGCGAATGGAAACATGTAAAGGAAACTTGTTAAATTTGAATTATATTAATTAATTAGGGTAAATAATAATGGATAATAAACTTGTATTTCTGAGATCAGCTTATTACATAAAGTAATCTAGTACCAAAATAATAAAAGCTATTGAAAGTATTCATTATTCTTCAATCTACACATTTTTCAAACTCCTGCACCACTTTTTTCGATTTTAAATTATGAGAAAAACAAAAGATAATATTACAATTTTGGAACCATTTGGAAATATTTGGCATCTAGGAAATTATGACGTCATACGCTGAGCAGTCAAATAGCTCAGTCAGAATTGAATTCTTTAAAACACTCTTAACATCATATTACAGAGTTCCATAAGCACCATGAAAAATATTACAATTTTCCAAAATTGTAATATTGTCTTCCGTCTTCCAATAATTTTCAAAAATCGAAAAAAGTAGTGGGGGAGCATGAACGGGAGCGTTAATGTGGATGGTCGTATCTGTGCGTGCTGTTTTACTGGCGGCAGAACGCATCGTAGAAAGAAATACTGGCGAAATATCATGTTAAACCTTGCAGCATCTTTGATCAAGATAGCACACCACACAAATCGTTCGGAAATGGTTAAAAATATGACTAGTTTCTGGTGATGTTCTGGCCTTCACAGTACCCGGATCTCCAATCCTATAGAGTACATACCCTCCATGGCACGTCAGAGCCTGAGGGAAATTTCGATGGCACACCAGGGAATTAAAAGATTAGGGTTACAGATTAATCTTCGAACAGAAAGAACGAACGACACAAACGGAATAAATGAACCACTTAATATTTTTTTTTTACCTAGATTTACTTGAAATCAATCACATCAGAAAATTAGTTGTAAGAAATTTAATTTATACGGAAGTAAGTTTGTAAAGTTGGAATCTGAGGAAAATTCCATTTTATGATCATTGGATATCGGAAACTCTTTCCTTGCCAATATTGGCTAAAAAAAAATGCATGAGGAATAAAGTTTGTTCTTGAATGCTGATTCAAAACTTTCAACGGAACCCTTTGTACTTTTTTTTTCTTTTAAAAAATATTGTTTTTTAAGTAGAATATTGATTTCTTTGCCTTTTTCTGCTTTCGACTGCAAAAGTCCATCGAAAGAGAAAAAGTATATATGACGGAAGGAAAAAAGGGTTAATGGTTAAAGAACTATGAACTAAAAACTCTCCCTATGCAATACATAACCCTAAAGCTATCTGTTCTTCCCTCCATTTACCCTTTTACCACTTCCTAGTACTCCCTCTTTATCTGCAGAAAAGTTTGATTGGGACGAATTTGGTCGTCAAAGATACGGAAGGGGTAAAGAAAAAGAGAGAGGAAAGAGGGAGAGGTCAATTCAAATACTCGCACCGCTCCCTCACTCACCCTACGGCTTCATTAGAACTTGCAAAATGGCTTCAAGAGCGTTCCTTCGTATTCTGAGCAAAAAGGAAAATCTTGAAAATTACCGCCATGCAATCAAACTAAAGGACATTGACGCACAAGCACGTTTCTTTTGTTTTTCCTCCCTTGACTGTCTCTCCCCCTTATTCTGATCTTGCACAGTTTAAACCCCTTCTCTAACCTTTTTTTTCTCAGATGTGGTATGAACGTTCAAATTCCTAAAATTCAATTTCAATCCAGTGGCCGTGTTTGGAAGAAAAATATTTCTTTTTAGAAATTCCACCTATTTTACTGATTTTCACGCTCAACGTCTTGTTAGGAAGCATTCAAGTCACTTCTGCCTTGTTCTCGAACGCTTGGAAATTCATAATGGACCGATCGAGAGGAAGAAGGGTTACATATATAGAAACAGCCAGAATTTCCATTTTCTTTATGAAAAAGTTTCTATTAACTAGTTGAGTAACTGGACTCGAAATGCTTTCAAGCTGAATACATTTTCCTTACAATATCCCCATTTTAGCAGCAGCAACACAATCAGAGGCTTTATGTTTGGTTTGATGTGAATTCCAACACTGCAATTATCGAAATGAATTGCCTTCCCTACATTATCCCACTCCTTAATATTGCATATAGTGTCACCGTAATAGTTTCGGTTTTCTTGGAAGTAAAACGCGTAGCAGTATTAACGAAGTAAACACATTTATATAAAAATTAATATGAGAACAGGATAAATGTTAGCTTATAAATAGAGGTATATCTGGTTGAAAGAGCACCATGTATCACTTGTAAAACTTCTGTTATTCTTCTTCCTTCGTAGACTAATCCATTGCGTATCGTCAAAGACCTATTCAAATTCGAGTAGGGATTTGCTTTAATATACTCCATCAGTTCAGGAACAAAGGTTTTGACCATTCTTTGCTTTCTTCTGAAGAGGGTGTAGAAAAAAGAACTCTGTTGTTTAGAGTGAAATCTATTACATTTTATAGCAGAAATATATGGAACATACATTACCAAAGTACAGCGTGACAAGCTTCATTACCTGCTGATGTAACTCAATGTGTACACATTCAAAAGACATCAAAACGGAATTTCACTACATATTATATTCGGATAAGCCTAGCAATAGGATTGCTTTTATTGTTATTGTTACTGTTCCTGTCTGGTGTTGATGGTTACTGGATTTTTATCCTGTTGGCACCAGATTGGAAACAATCGAGTAAATTGAACTCGCTAAGCTGAACTCTGAAGTCAGTTGTTTTCTATTTGCTATCGTTAAGACAGTAGCCAGATGCAGACTAAATGAGTGCACACAGTCCAAACAATACCATACGAAAATGCTATAGCAAAACCAAATTGCAAATGGAGATCTCTGAGCCTAAATCTGAAATTTGTTTCTCTCTACCTGCCTTAGTTAAGCCGCTAGAATGCGTTACAAAAATAAAAAAAGAACAAAAAAAATTGGGAGAGGGGACAGTTAGAAACACATTTCTTTACATTTTAAAATCGTGTCTGGAACCCTTAAAACGGGTGAACTTCCATCAGTTATTGTATATTTTCTCAGCTCCAAGAAATATTGGGGCATTTTTTAATTTTGTATACTTTTTTCACAGAAGTTAAGAATGCGTCAGTTTACAGTGTTTCTAGCGTAGGAAAGAAGAATAAAGAACTAACGAACGTGGGGATAGAAGTCGGGTCACTTCACTAACAAACTATTGTTCTAACCAAATAAACTATGAAAAACACAGTAATTTCATAACTTTTTCGTTATATACACAGGTGCTCAAAGTTACGACAGCATCGTCACAAATGACGTCATATCTTGACATGTAATGACGTAAGCGGTTTCTGCACAGAAAATCACACTCAAAGTAGTGCCCAACACATTTAAGTTATGTTTATGATTGGCGAATACCGTGCAGAGTGTTCTATTGAATTCCTTGACAATGAAATTCTTAAGTTGCGAAATATGTCTATGCGGCACTACTTCAATGAAAACATTGCTTACATAGATGTATCAGGTGCTACTTCGAGTGTGCTTAGCTAAGCCGACACCGCTTAAGTGATTTTGTATCGAGCTATAACGATGCCGTCGTGACTTTAAGCCCATCTATCTCCAAAACTATGCATAATATTGAATTTTAGAGGAACTATTTTTGTTATTTTGATGTAAAGAATCACATCTCGAAGTTTGCAATATTATTTTGCGGACATTCTATAAGGTGAATCCGCGTACATGTGTCCAATTTACAATATGATCACCATGTGTCTTGGTAATAGCTCTGCACCGTAATTTCCATTGTAGAAGGCTACGACGAGGTACAGGATCCTCTGCCACTCGTTCTTACAGCTTTCGACAGGCCCCGGAGAGTAGTGGCACGACGAGACGAAAGTGCCCTTTTCAGTAGGCCAAATCCGCAGAAATCCATAAGACTGGCGTCTGGTGACTTCACCGGTATATCATGAAATGGAATAGCCTTAATGCCATCGTCTTGCACCATCTCTTGCAGAAAGTTACTGGTAGAATGAGATGAGTCTTATTCATATCGACAGAGACTTGATTGATGGCATTTCCATACAAATGAGGCAGGTGTCTGTATAAATCGGGGGTCAGGATGTGTTGCTGAAAGAAGGGAGAGTTGAATGTACAGTTTTTAGGGACCTGACGAATAGTTAACTTGCCTTGATAGCAGTACCCCTTCGAGAAAGTTGCTTTGCAGTGACGGATGAACTTGGGACGGAAAATCGCACCGCGTGAAGTGTAAGTGATGGATAGAATTTTGCAACAGTCTGATAAATATACCCATGCTTCACCTAGTGTGGCCACATACTTCCACTTTCCCCGGATAAATGGTGTTCGTAGAGGGTCTGATGGTTTTTCACACAAATGGGCCGACATGTAAAGACCTTCCGGAGGTTCAACTTCTCACGCAGGTTGAGGTTCACAGTTGACTGTGCCACGTGGAGTCGTGTGGCTATCACACGTTGCGGAGGGGGATTCTCCTAGTGGGCCATTCGACGTAACCTATGAGACAGAAGTGGTGTCACTGTAGTGCACACTCGCTTCCTAGTCTCCTTCGTGGGTGTTTGAATCGCTGGTAACTCTTGGTTTTTATGTCGATTAATTATGTTCTTGATAGTTGTCGAACATAATGCGCATCCATGCTATTTGCACTGTTTCTGATAAAGATAAAATGAATTGTATGGGCGGTAAAAGCATTATGGCTTACGCCCTTCCCGAACACTGTTTTTGAATTTTAGATAACGAGTATTTGGCGGGGAAGGGTACAACTACGTAGCCCTCCCAAAACCGGTTGACCTTTAGAGCCATGATGCACACAATACACACACTTGCGATAGTGACTCACTACTACAGGCTACTGGCTTTCTCCTGCGCTTTTAAACACTCTATGAGCAGGGGTGACGATTCAAAATTGGACACATGTACGCGGATCAACCTTCTGTATATTTGCTTATTTGTGCATCAGTGTGTCTCAGAATAAGTGGGAACTATTGCGGGGGGTGATTCTCTGGGTCATGTACACTAGTGTCCAAAATTAAAGCAAAATTTGCAAAAAGTTATACATAATTGTTTTAAAATGTAGTATGATATCTATGCAAGGTCAAAAACATATTTTCATCCGTTTTAATGTAGAAAGACATAGTTAATGGTAGAAACGAAGGGATGGCATAGCAAGTAACTGCAGCCCTAGGCTGTAAAAATGACGTCTACTAAACTATACGAAGGTGTTGATTATCAGTGTTTCTTAAAGGCAGATGATACCAATGATACTGAACAGCTTAGAAATGACTAAAAGACGACTGTTAATGACGCTTTACGCTGGAGAACCATTCGAAGCCTTGAAATTGGACAGTCACAGAACAAAGCAGTCAGATAATTCAGAGTGAATTTCTCAATGGCTAATCGTCCTTGGAGACTGTTGATTGTCACTGAAGACACGTCCAGAAGACCAGACAAGGACACTCAAGCGTTATATCTGGAATCGAAGATCGTTATTTGTTGATAAAATCCAGGCACCACAATTGCAGTAGCATCCGTCAACTGGCATCAGACCATGCTGCTGCAACAGGAAGGAAGATAACTCGGAAAAGTATGGATAGAAGGCTTGGGTAAAGATGACTGTATGCTTGTGTGCCTTTGAACGCTGATCAGAGAAGGAATCGTCTACAATCTTGTCGAGATCACAGTCACTGGGCAGATGTAAATTGGACGTTCGTATTATCCAGTGATGAGTCGTGGTTTACTCTATAGTCTGATTGTCGACGGTGCATCATCTGGGGAGAACAGGGAACAGGATATATACTTTCCAACATCATCGAACGTGATCAATACGGAAGTGGCGGGCTGATGTTGCGGGCCAGCATTAGTAGCACCTGAAGAACGCCTCTACGCAAAATCATCAGGCAAAACTGCTACCAGATATCGAGATCAGATCTTGACAGTACATTTGAGAGAGTTTCGGGAGCATGTGGGAGAAAATTTCTTCCTGATCGATGACAATGCCCGCCATCAGAGCTGTGTTGGTGGACGACTTTTTTTTTTTTTGAAACTGGAACTATTGCCCTTTTAGACTGCTCAGTGCGTTAACTGGCCTTAAATCTAACTGAACATGCTTGGAACAACCTAGCAAGGCGAGTTGCTCCGCGATCACGGCCACCCATCTCATTTGATGCTCTCACAATAGCTCCGCATGAATAATGGGAGCTACTGCCACAAGATCTTCTCCCTGCACCTGTCCGTACTATGCAGCATTGTTGTCAGACTTGTATCGCTGCTAGAGGTGACTATATCCCTATTAAGCTCCATTTGGGGGGGTTTCTCACTTTATTTTGTTTTCTGATCGTATTATTATAATTCTGGCTTGTATCCGTTTGTGATACTGCAACCATAATATTGTGCATTTTTCAAGTAAAAATGCTGTTTCTTTGCAGTTTTGATTTCGTTGTTTACCATACTCAT
>JAGDQP010027748.1:409-24706 GCA_022664845.1 Lepisma saccharinum
TTGGAATGAAGATAAATGTTTTTGGAATGAATTAAAGATGAATTTTCGGTTATGTGATAGTACACTAGTGGATTCGTTTATTCACAAGGAGGGGGTGAAATTGTAAAGGATCAGATTTAAAGTTTGTAACAATGAGCTATTTTATCAGCATAATAACTATGGCTAATCATTGATTGAAATAGTTAAAGATGACAAACGCAACAAATCGTTATCTTTATGCAGTGAGATATATTGTTTCTAGTTTTTCTTCTAAAATGTATAAAAATGAATGTCTAACTTCAATTAGGAATGGAGTTCTATATTGTCGTTAACCGGGATTAAATACGTACACGTATGGCCAGTATTATGTTTTGTAAGTCTTGACAATGATAGATATGAGAAGAAACCTTCCACTGAAAGGTAATATGAATTTTGATTAAAATATATTATGTCTTGCTGTGTTGGATGAAAGTTCTTCAAATGTGTTCCGAGACCTACAATGTAAATAAGAAGACACCTATTGTTGAACCATAGTGTACATGTTACCTTATGGAATATTAAACCAATATTTGAAATATAAATGATTATTCTCAGAATGATGAAGTTTATTGTGCTGTTAAGTTTAACTTATAAAGCTATGTATACGGGATGCTTTTTAGATACCACCTCGTTCTACAGATTTGAACAGTAACCTAACTAATCGGTCACTTCGTTAATCTCTCTTTTCTACTAACAAAAGAGAAGCTTCGTTGATAGGGATAGGACCACATACGTACATGGACATGCTACCGTTCGTGTTACAAAAGTCTGCACTATGTTGGTTCAGTTCCAAATGTACATGTTTCAAGGGTTATGAAATCTTCAAAAAGTAATTATCATATTATCAATGAGATGACATGACATATGTGAAACTTACCAGATTGAAAACAATTCCGTTCAATTCGAGACGAAACACTAGCGTGGAACACTTTGTAACATCAAGCTACAATCACGTAAGAGATTTAGAAACCGGTTCAAGTGAAACATCCATTCGTAATAGTCTCAAACCGTTGCTGCCTGTAGTGTATGAAAGACAATTAGTAGCCGTAAGAAACTTTATTTGGCGAACATGCTGTAGAGTATTAGGAGACTTGAATTGATAATTGATACATGTGAAGCCCGCAAACTCTTGTTCAGAGAAGGAAGCGGTGAAAAGGTCATGAATAATTGCCTGCAACCAAGAAACGAAGTGTTAATGAAGTAGTTGTCCGCATTTTCCATTCAGGTGAATCTAATATAGAAGAAGTTGGAGATGATGACGGATAATATAACTACAGAAAGAGACTGAAAAATAAAAAGTTTCGCAGAAATAGGAAGAATATAGGTTCCAAAGAAAATGTAGCTCTAAAATTCAGTAGTGAACAATCGGAGGCGAAAATACCGAGAAACGAAGCGTCTTGTGGAGATGTGCGCATGAATAAGAATCACTAAATTAGCGCTTGTTCCCTCGTGAGTCGGAGGCTGGAACCATAAAGAGAAACCAAAGACCCAAGGTAATATTGATAACCACCTTGATAGCGTTGACCTTACAGAAACACCTCTGTATTACAGTCAAACACGCTTACAATTGGGCAGCAATCCCAAATTCACACGATGTGAAATTAATTTCCTACATATCAACATTGGAGAGTGGCAGTACAATACCGAGGAAGGAGAGTATTTCGATGCTCAGTCTGAGGAGGTAATTTACCCGAATGACGAGGGAATTTGCAGAGCGGAAGTGAGAGTGCTAAATGTAATTTGTATTATCCTATTTGCCAGCGGCACGGATGTCTCTTTATGCCCCAGGGACTTTTGGAAGGAGATTTCCTCAATAGTGTCAGGGTAAGTTTCATACGATCAGGGCAATTTTCCCGGAAATGCAACGATATGATTTTATTTCCCTTTAAAGGAAATTTACATTTTCTTTTTTATATTTCAAAGTAATTGCTCCATTTTACAGTTTTCAACATTTTACAAAATTTACTGACGTAAGATAGAATAGTCAGATTAGATTTTTCTTCGTTAAACACATTTCCAAAGTTTTAACCAGAAATGGGTTAAATAATCAGTTTGATGTTTTAATTATGACGATGGAATGTAGTTTTTCTTCTGCGCCATTCAAAATTGTTCCTTTCCAGAGAAGTATTTTCAATATTAATTCACAGCCATCTCCTCCGATCTGACTACTAAGAATAAATAGTGCTTGGAAAAGTGAAATAGATTCGTAGTCAACCTGAGCTTTATCCTTTACATTAGCTTTACACATAGGTAAGGTTAAAGTTTCGTTACCTATTAACATCTCTAGAATGTTCCATAAAATCGACTTTAACTTTATGGATATTCATTAAGTCACGACCAAGAAGAATAGAATGATTGAGACCTTTGACCACATAAATCTTGCAGTATACCGTTCTTTCCTCAATGTTGAGTGGCAGGACAGTAAATCATATAACATTCATCTTTCGAGTTCCTGTATAGTCAACTAACATAATGTGGGAGCCATTTCAAGCTTGGAAAGTGACACTATTGAGTTCCAAAAGTTCCCGAGGCATAAAGAGACATCCGCCCGCGCCGCTGTCAAATAGGATAACACAATCTACATTTAGCAATCGCACTTCCGCTGAGCTAACTCCCTCGCCATTCGGGTAAATAACCTTTTCTGACTGAGCATCGAAATATTCTCCTTCCTCGGTATCGTATTGCCATTCTCCAATGTTGATATGTAGGAGACTAATTTTACATCGTGTGAATTTGAGATTGTTGTCCACTTGTAAGCGTGTTTACCTTCAATACTGAAGTGTTGCTGTGAGGTCGACGGTATCATGTTGATCATCCATATTACCTTGGATCTATCGTTTCTTTATGGTTCAAGCCTCCAACCCACGAGGTGGATTGCCTCTCTACTTCTTTTCAATTTGGGTTAGAAGCGCTAATGAAGTGATTCTTTTTCATGCACATACCTCCACAAGATGCTTCGTCCTTCGGTATTTTCGCCTCCGATTGTCAACTACTGAATTATCGAACTTAATTTTCTTTGAAACCTACACTCTTTCTATTTCTTAATATTAGATTCACCTGAATGAAAAATGCGGACAACTACTTCATTAACACTTCGTTTCTTGGTTGCAGGCAATTATTCATGACTTTTTCACCGCTTCCTTCTCTGAACAAGAGTTTGCGGGCTTCACATATATCAATTATCAATTCAAGTCTCCTAATACTCTACAGCATGTTCGCCAAATAAAGTTTCTTACGGCTACTAATTGTCTTTCATACACTACAGGCAGCAACGGTATGAAACTATTACGAAAAGATGTTTCACTTGAACCGGTTTCTAAATCTCTTACGTGATTATAGCTTGATGTTACAAAGTGTTCCACGCTAGTGTTTCGTCTCGAATTGAACGGAATTGTTTTCAATCTGGTAAGTTTCACATATGTCATGTCATCTCATTGATAATATGATAATTGCTTTTTGAAGATTTCATAACTCTTGAAACATGTACATTTGGAATTGAACCAACATAGTGCAGACTTTTGTAACACGAACGGTAGCATGTCCATGTACGTATGTGGTCCTATCCCTATCAACGAAGCTTCTCTTTCAAGTTGTATCAGGAACGATCGCGCTGACAGTTCCCCATAATCGCTAGGATATTTGATAAACGACTTTAACTCCGATAGGTTGATCTTCCTGGTCTTCCATGGGGGTTTGCAGAATGTCTTCAGTCCCGGTGAGAGTTTCTTCTTTCCAATCGATTCCTGATTCCTGTACTAGAACCATTGGGTCTATCACGGCATGAAGATTCCCGAAAACTTCCTTCAATAGCGCTATTTATGAAACATACCCATTCTTTACGACGGTTTGTTTTCGAATAACGACTTCCATCGCTAGAAGATGATGACTCGGTGTGATGTGCTACACTTGTGTTGTTGCCATTGTATTGCTCATTTATTTCACCATACTTATCCGTTAACCTTCTGGGACTGCACGGAGAATAGTCAAACAATTTTCTCCTAAATTCATAATTTATTACGAGTCTGCGCGCTGAGCGGCGATGACGACTTCATAATTCTCTTGATGAAGAATCGATTTGGTAATCATAACTCCCGACCTGTGTCTTTCTCTGGAGGAAAGTCCATCTATACCAGCTAGAGAAGGTTTAGGTTCCTGATTCGTGGGATCTTTAGACAATTTCGAATCCATATTTCTTCCATTATTTTGTCATAAATATCTAGCTTTCTGTTTATTACGTCAATTTGGTTCTGCAAGGCACTTGACACCAGACCAACCTTGCTTTCACACTGAAAATGTGCTTCTCTGAGGAGTAATTCTTATTTAGCCCTGTTTAACTCGACAATAGCAGTAGCGCTCCCAGTCACCTCATCACTCAATTCAATTGTCCTCTTTTCGACTCCCTTCTGCATTACTACACGAGAAAGCGTTTTCATCTTATCTTCGATGTCATGTCTTGCTCTAGACTGCTTAATTTTTTGCTGATAACTTCCTGATTGGTCTTAACGTTTCTGTATTGAACGTCCACTTCGCTTCCCTGCTTTCGGATTTGCCCATTTGTTTTCATTGCTTGCTTCACAGCAGCATTCGCTTGATCTGTCAATGCTTGCGACGTTTCCAGGTAGTTATTACGGACTTCTTACATCTGTTTTTCTAAATTAGCTTTTGTGTTCTGCAACTGTTCTTGCACGGTTTCGGTTCGTTTAGTTACGCATCCTAACTTTGATCCCATATGACGCAATTATGGTTCTACCTAGTCAGTGTCTCCTCTATTTGTTTTTGCATAGATTCTATACGTTTCTGTGAAGATTCTATATGTTTCTGTGGCGATTAAATGTGCTTCTGTGACGATTCTATATGTTTTAATAACATGACGAGCATCTGATCGGTAGATGACGGCTGCATGCCCGAATTCAAACATAAATAGTATTTTCCCTTCTCTTGACATGGCAAACTTTTCCAACATAAATTGCCGGATAGTCACGTTGACGCTCATCATAGTCACTTTGACGCTCCCAATCTTCTAGACTCATCCCCTACATATTTGACGGAACCGACGGTAACATCCTTCATACGTCCTTGGTAGTTTCAGTGCAACATATCTCCTCATCGCTATTTTGATCTGCTCCTTCAATTAATAACTAAGTGTGCTTCTTCTTTCCGTTCGGTAACACAGTGTGGAATCCCCTTCATATAAACTATCACACTATAACTGTCACAATTGGTTCATTAAATGAGGTCCCCAAAACATTGTATATAGTTCTTGCACAATATAGTCCTGTTCGATTTAATTCACAACTGAGTTGGCAACAGTAAGTCTCATTATCTTAATAACAGTGGTTTAATTTGCGCGAGGTTGCCTAACCAGCGATGCAATTGATTTATACATCAAAACTATTGGATATGGTTTCAAACTCCCCTTGAATGGCCACTGCAACAGGAAGGACCACGGGTGGACTGTCACTGTTGCAGGTATCCAAAGAGAAGCTGAATAACCATATACAAATGTCTAGTGATTCGAGGAAATTCACTGGATAAGAAGCGCCTTCGGGCATTCACTATCCAGGAATCTCAGGTCTGAACAAAGATGGTAGACGAAACATGAAAGAAAAAGCTACCTTCAAAAACAAAGTATATTTATTATGATCTTGCGATCTAACAGTGTTACAAGTCATTACAGGTCATTACATCAGTGACGATAACTTATAGCAGCTACACATCATGTTGGACCATTAAAAGATTAAATAGTCTTCGTGAAAGTTAGAAACTCTGGAGAATCACGGGGAAAAAAATGAACAATTAAATAAAACATTAGTCTCTTCTTTTGATATGAAAAAACTTTTACATTTATTGGTGCACATCCAACAAACCAAGACGGCATATTTTGTACTCCGGGTAACTATAAACTGGAAGTACTGTCTATACACGCTTTAAAATTAGTAATTCCATTGCATGTAGTGTAATTAAATCCAAACTAGTAGGTCGGGTTGCTCAGGACCGTGAGAAAAGTAAATATAAACTAGTAGAAAGGGTTACTCAGGAACGTGATGCAATAAAATGCGAATTAGTAGGTCGGATTACTTAGGCGCGTGACGAAATTATATTGAAACTAGTAGGTAGGATTACACAGGAGTGCGATAAAATTAAATCGAAAATGTTGGGTAGGGTAGCTCATAAAGGTTATGAGCTCATAAAGTCCAGACTATTAGGAAGGGTTATGTAGGAACATTGTGAAATTAAATCAAAACTAGTAGGAAGGTTTACTTACGAACGTGATGGAATTAAATTCAAACTAGTAGGCCGACTTACTAAGGAACGTAATGCAATTACCGTAAATCCAAATTAGTAAGGAGGTTTACTCAGGAACCTGGTGAAATTAATTCGAAACTAGTAGGAAGCATTGCTTAGAAACGTGATGAATATGAATCCAAACTAGTGAGTAGGGTTGCTAATGAACATTGTGAAATTTAATGCAAAGAAGAAGAACGCAAATCAAAATCACTTTGCGCAGAAAAGAATATTCTGTCTATTTAGAAATCGTTTTTAAACTGGAAGAGAAAAGTTAAATTACATGTTTTTCATTACCACTAAGGGGTAAATTTCATAATATTTGAAATCGGAAAAATATAAATGTAACAATAAAGTCAAACATTCAGTTAATTCGGCATTTTTTTTATAGTCGGTTTGAATTACTTTGTATAAAAGAAGAGATTGGTTTTTCCTTTGTTAAAAGTTTTCTTAATTGTATCAAGGGCAATATTACGAAAAAGTCATCTTGCTCATATTTGCTTTAAACTGCTTTCAACGAACATAAGTAATGTATTTGTAATTAATAAATTCTTACAAATCATTTACTGGAATTTTTAATTGCTATTACAGAATTTATGATGGTCTATTTTAATGGAATTCATAATTCTAAATCCAGTTTCTCTCTGTTTATACTATTTAGAACGGCATTAATCAGAAAATTGTTATTTTGAAAGTGTCGCACATTTCTAAAAATGTATTATTTTGATAAATTTAATGTGATTCCCGCCATGAACTGATGATTGCAAAAGTGTAACATAGATCGACACTTTCAATAGTATTAGCTACGGACATTTCTCGAAATCTATAGACATCTCCCTTCGAACACTGAATATTTAATCTTAGATTCATATTACATTTGTATTTCTTAGATTTATATGTGTAGGTGTATTACTACACATATTGAAGTTTTTAAATCAGATGCAAATTTTCATCATAAAAATATTTTTTTGTACACATTTGCACATATCCTCTCAGAAAATATCTCCTGCACAAGTGTACAAAATGTGAGAAGTTTATCATCTCTAAATTTTGTGCATTTCCATTTCAGGGAGTACTATTTTAAAAACATTTTGTTCACTGCTTACTTCTGAATTGAATTAGTTGAATCTGCAAATGGTAAACTTCACAAATATACTTCATCGGTCGATTGGTGGAGGTCACTGAGGCGACCAGGGTTCTATTCCTGCTCCCGTAAAACCCCTTTCCTAGGAAACCGGAACCACTTATGAATGCAACGTAACTTATAAGAAAACGCTTGCTCATAACTTTGCAGATCAAAGTGAACACAAATAATTTTAAATTAACTCATTTTATGCCAGCAAGAGCTGTAACGTTTATTTCACTGTGTAGCACTAGATAGTTTTAAACATTTATGAAACTAAATTTGTGTATGAAAATGGAAATACATAAATATTTATTAAAATTTACTTTTGAGCTTTGAGCCTTAGAGGTATTAAGCATTTCAGGTATAGAGGTAAATCTGTAACAAACGGTTTTATTCGAAAATACAGTACACGATCAACTAGGGGTAACTATGGGCATTACGTTTTTCTACTGTCGATTATTATTATGTGCTATATCAAGTGAAAATGTTGATCCCTTAGACCATTTTATATACTTTTTACTTATGCTAATGGTAGCTCTAAATTCATGTTGAAAATACAAGAATTTAAATCCCGTATAGATATGCCCAAAATTACATGGAAATGGGGTAACTTTGAGCACAATGTTTTCTGCCTGAAGTATTTGTTTATAATACTTTTAAATAAAGAGCAGACTTGATGCCGCCTTTCATTTGGTAGCTCAATGATGAAAATAGAATTATATACGTATAACAGGACTATTGTTAATTTCCATTTTGTGTACAAAGAGTGGCCAAAACTTTAAGTTATATTTGTATTGAAAATAAATAATACCTGATGATGGAGTATCGGCTTAATAGAAGAAAAGGAAGAAAATATATTTATGGTTTTTTGTTCTGTTGCTGATTATCAAGCATTGTTTTGGAAAAGTCTTTGACGAAAGAGTGAATATATAAACTCACCAAGCCAGTGATAAGTGTATAAAATTTTCCTCAAGATTTGTAAAATTTGATGTAAGATAATTGACACCTACACCAGTGGTTATGCATAGTGATACGAGTATAATAAAGACCTGGCCAAAGCGTCCTGATTACAGTAAGGCGCATGTATTTAGAGTAAGTGGTTTTAGTAAGAGGTCAAGACATGTTTATGAGAATAAAGAATTAACCAAATTATTTACAATGTGCCACTATGTGTATTCACACTTACGAAAATTCAGTGCTGTAGATATCAAGTGGTTAATGGCACATTCTTCAGGGATGACTTTTTTTGGGTTATGTTATAAAATTGCACTTACATCGAAGCCCTCATGGAATCAATATTTTAGCATAGTCTTACAAGATTCATTCGCGAGGTGTCTCGCCGAGATTTATTGAAAATTAATTAAAAATCAAAATTATCCGCGGTCCAACGTGTATTGTTCTAATTTTAGTGTCCCATACTGATAATTTGCATATTTATGAGCCTTCATATATCCGGAATACTATAGCAAACTACGATAATTACGCTCGGACATAAAACTGTGTTTATTTTCTTTGGACAGAACTAGACATGAATGCGGGCATATGAGAAACAAATTGTATCAAATACTGCTTCTCTCATACATATTACGCACACTGTCCGCCATCTTGGATCCGCCATATGACATTCAAGTTATTTTTTAAATGAGGAATATGTGCAAGTGGTGTATCAAATTCATGAAATATTATCGCAGAAATTCACTGGCGTAGTTAGTTTTACAGTATCTCAAACCTTTTGTAAAATATTGCATATGATATACAACCAATAATATTAAGTTGCTTCATGGAAGTGTGGTATCACTCGTTGAATTACTGTAGATTGGAAAGAACACGAAAGCTTCTATATTCAGTACGAATGAAACCAAGTTATGACAATCTTAAGGAATATGACACTCACTGTCCGCCATTTTGGATCCGTCATATTAGATTCAAATTAATTTATTTCAAATGAAATAGGTGCAAGTGATACATGAAATGTATGTAAATGTTTGCGGAAATACATTGGCGTAGTTAGTTTGAACGTATCTTCAACCGTTTTCAAGTTATTGCATGGTAAATGTCAGTCACTTTACTAATATTGAACAAAATGTAAAGTTCTGTAGGACCTAGTTTGTGTAGTGCTAATTGTAGCTGTCCAAATCTGTAATTATATATGATTATGAGATTTGATGAACCAATCCTGTAAGCATAAATATACACGACAGTAAGCCCACTGGATGAATGATGCATTTGTGAAGTTGGGATATAAGCAAGTGGAATCATCAGTTTGCCAGAGAACGTTGTCAACAGGTACAAAGAAATCACAATTAACGAGGAATGCAGTTTTCCTCCAAACGTTCCTAATCATGTTGTTGAATATTGAAATCCTAAACTGATTATGGACAAGTGTATGAAGACTGATAATACCATTACGTCTCTGGAGGTCCATAGCAATACTGTCGAACAAAACTAGCTCACAAATCTTTTCCATTGACGGAAGAAGATACATCTAAAGGCTATGCCAGCGACGTTGCACCAGGCGGAACGGTTGCTATTTCTACATGTTTAATACGTATAAACAAACTCTTTATAACAATGGTGTCATAATTCTAATTTGTTCATCGTGTGTGATTTTTTATCATTTCCATGTTACAATATAGCCAATATAGCATGGACTATTGCATTAGGGTCACATTTTCTAAATCGACATAACACCAGATACTACCACCTCTACTAAAACATAAATAAATATAATTTCCATATTGAAGTGGTGTTGTATCCGTATATATGTATGGATTTCCAAAGAATGTTTCTTCAACGATAATTCACGTTCAACTTCAAAGATTCAGTTGAAATTTGGCACATAAGCTTATGATGGGATCGAGAAGACACCTGTTGATTTTGGTGCAAAACTGTTGAAGATAGGGTCAAAACTACACCAGTAAATTTGTCCGAAAATTTTACGTGCATTTCATGTAACACTTGCACCTATTCTCATTTCAAATTATAACCTGACTTCAAAATGGCGGAAAGCGTGTGTTATATTTGTTAAAGACGTATAACTTGGTTTCATTCATACTGTATATCACCTTTTCCTGTCTAGAGTAATTCAACGAGGGATATATTTCATGAAGCAACTCTTTATTATTGGTGGTCTCTCATATTCAACAACTTGCAAACGGGTACGGATACTGTAAAACTAACTACATCAGTGAATTTCTGCGATGATTTTTCAAGAATTTGATGTATCACTTGTACCTATTCCCATTTGAAACCAAATAACTTGAATCCTATATGGCGGATCCAAGATGGTGAACAGTCGGAGACGGAGAAACTAGAGCTGGTCACAAAGAAAGCCATCGAAGAAACCATCCCAAATAAGAAAGGTTGAACTAAAATGAAGAAAACGTATTGGACAGCGGGATTTGATAAGCTAAAAAGAAAACCAAAAGCAGCTAGAAGAAGTTACAGAGCGGCTGGAGACCACCAGTTGAAGCAGAGCAGGCTAACAAGTATACGGAAATCAAACAACAATACGAGAAAGAGCTACGCGAACACAAAAAAAGAACCTGGAACAAATTCGTAGAAGATAATCTTAGTCTAGACCCATGGGGAACACCATACAGTGTTGAGTAAAATAAAGACGACAGGCACCCTTAAACACCTTGAAAA
This sequence comes from Lepisma saccharinum, assembly GCA_022664845.1. Classification (NCBI taxonomy): domain Eukaryota; kingdom Metazoa; phylum Arthropoda; class Insecta; order Zygentoma; family Lepismatidae; genus Lepisma; species Lepisma saccharinum. The sequence goes on from JAGDQP010027748.1 coordinate 11,487, forward strand.
ACGATAATGGGCAGTATACAACCAGTTGAAAGGATACCACTGGTTACTCTTCGCAAAATTGTGTCCCGATGATTTCGAAAATGAGGATAATGAGCAGAATATACTCACGAGGGAAGCATGCAAGACCTACAACCCCGAGCAAGAGGAAGAAAATAATAAAGAGCTCATCGTTACAAACTGGGACGTTGAACAAGCTATAAAAAGTCTTAAAAATGGAAAGGCCCCAGGCCCAGACGATATAAAGAACGAAATCTATAAAGAAAACAAAGATATCTGGACGCCATACCTCGTAAGACTTTTTCGCGAGTGCTTAGAACAAGGCATATTCCCCAGCTTGTGGAAGAAGGCAAAGCTGGTTATATTTTTGAAAGATGAGGATAATAATAGAACAAACCCTAAGTCATATAGACCTATCTGCCTGCTAAACGTCGTAAGTAAAATATTCGAAAAGTAATCGCAGAGAAGATAAATAATAAAAGGACAAATATTAAGGAACGCAACTTACAATTTGGTTTTAGGAAAAATAAATCTACCGAAGACGCCATGAACGAGCTATGTAACAAAATTCAGCAACTTAATAATGATGAGTGTAGATATACTATAGGAATATTCTTTGACATAGCAGGGGAGTTCGACAACCTGTGGTGGCCAGCTCTAATGAGAGAGATAAAAAATCGCAAAATCCACACAAAAATTTGGAAAGTGATTAAAAACTATTTTTGTAATAGAATACTAGAAGTGAGTACGGTCGATGGAGTTGTGGGCAAATGACCGACAAGAGAATGTCTTCAGGGGTTGGTTCTAGGGCCGATCTTCTGAGACATAACCTTCCAGAGAGATGCCTGGAGATGCTTAATGAACTATAAGAGGTAGAATGGGTGGTAGAATGGGTTTGCGGGCGACCTGGCGTTGATAATAAAAGGAAACAGCAGATTGGAAATAGAAAGGAAATCTAACGTAGTCACAAGAGAAATGGCGTCATGGTGCAGTAGTAATAAATTGACAGTCTAAGCAGAGAAAACAAAATTTGTACTATTTAAAAGAAAACTTAATCCTAACAGAGGACCCATTATTAAAATCAATAATAAAACATTAAGAAACTACAAACTTTTAAATATTTAGGACTAACACTTGACGAAGGGTTAAACTTCAGAAAACACCGAACTGATATCAAGCAAAGCAATCAAGATAGCACATAAACTAGTAAACACTGCGACAAATGAACTCAGAATACTGATCAAAATTGTTAAGCTTGATATCAGTTGGAGACAAGTCAAGATGGCGGAAATGTGTGGAGATTGTGGAGACGAGCTCCAAAGAAAGGACTGTTTTCTGCGGTGTAACGCAGAATGCAAACAAGTGTTTCATCTAGAATGTAGAAAGAAACATATCTGTGTCGAAGTTTAGGAGAATGAACAGTGCGTCAAGGAAACAGTGGAAGTGCGGAAATTGTATTGTTTTAGAAAATGACCATAACATACGTAGCAAGAGAATGAATGCGGCGGATAGTGCCAATGACCGCAAGCAGCAGAAGTCACCCTTCCCAGAACAGAGAGGCTACGACAAGGAAATTGGAAGTGAAGTAATGAGCGGTATGCAGGGCAGGGAAGAAGAGGGGAAGGGGAAGGAGGAATGTGTTTTGGTTCGTTGTGACAACCTAAGGAGTGACTTCCCCTACGGCTGAGCTTCTAGCGGCCATCAGATCACTAGAAAAACGTGTTACGTTTATTAGTGACAATTATGACAAAATATTTGAGAAACTTGTGACATTAGAAAAACAAAATTCGAAAAAGGTTGTTCAGAATATTAAATTGAAACGTGAAGTTGCCAATTTACAAGTAGAAGTGGACAAATTGGAATAGTACATCCGACGTGAAAATTTAGAACTAAGGAATATTCCCTATGAGAAAGGAACGAAAGCACGAGCTATAGTTTCTGCTATAGCTTCCGCTGTGGTGGTTCAACTGGACGTTGACAGTGAGACACACACTGTTCATTTGGTACCAGTGCCAGCAAAACCAAGGGAGAGAAATATTGTTGTTTGTTTCACAAACCGAAGGAAGCGCGATTTATTCATGCAAGTGGTGAAAGAGAAAAACAAAACAAGTAATAAATTCACCAGACTTTCAATCTGTTACAGACACTCTGACATTAGTGTAAATAGTTAATTTGTAGTATGGTCGATTTTCATATAGAAGACCCATTGTTAAGATACACTCACGCACATTTATTATGTAAGAGCACGGAATTAGTTAATTTTGATTTCCCAAAAGATAATGAATTTTCATTGTTAAATTTAAATGTTTAAAATCTTATATCAAAATATGAAGAACTAGTGGCATTTTTAAATGGCCTCAATAATGAATTCTTAATTATTGCTATAAGTGAAACACTTCTCCTTCATCAAGAAAAAACAAACTATATTTCGCTTTCTAATTACGTATATCTAAATAAAATAAGAAGCTATGGTAAAATAAATCCATACAAAGGGCATGGCGAATTAGGCCTGTATATTAGGTCAAAGTTAAATTACTTTACACGTGATGATTTGAACAATATGATAATCTGGGATCATGTGAAATGTTATTGGTTGAACTCACTGATTTTTATTTTCACAAGAAAACGGTTATAGGTGTTATTTATAGATCTCTCGACAAGAACTATGAAGATTTCCAAAATTACCTAAATTCAATAAAAACTAAAATCAACAGTGAAGGTAAATATTGCATATTTACTGGAGACATTCACCTAAATAATGAGCATGAAAGTGCTGATTATATTAGAATGTTAAATACAAGTAGCATTAAAATGTGTATAGCTGTCCCGACGCGCATTAAAGGTAACACTTGCAGTATTATAGATCATATTGGAACAAATATAACGATCATAAATGTACAATCAGAAGCAATAACTACTCGCATTAGCGATCACTTTCCAATTTACATGTTCACATCAATAGGAATAAATAACAAACTCGGTTTGGTAAAAGAAATAGCTGTTCGCGATTATTCAAAGATAAAACAAAAAATAAAAGAAACCAATGGGGAATAAAAAGGAGTATATAACTCAACTTGTCCGACAGCTGCCTTAAAAATACTTCAAACCACAATTGAAAATTATATACGGTAAATAGAAAAGTAAATAGCAAATATGTAGTTAAAATTCAGCCATGGATGACTGTTGCTATAGTTAATTCTATAAAGGAAAAAGATAAACTTTGGAAAAGGAGTACAAAAAATCCATTTAACTTACACCTTCGTGACAAATATAAACAATCCCAGAAGACATTAAATACAGCTATAGAAAAAGCTAAACATGACTACTACATGAATACCATGTTGCAAATAGGAACTAACACTAAGGAAAATGGAACATCATGAAACAGGCAATAAATCTTAAGAAAACGGTAGAAAATAGTGACATTAATATTGAAAAGAAATGTGGCCAACTCATTACGGATCCACGAAATGTCGCGAAGGAATGCATACTTCACGGGTATCTTGAAAACTTAGCAGCTAAAATAAATATAATGAATGATGATATAGGGAATAGATTGAAAATGAAAGAAGCAACATTGTTTCTTAATCCAGCAAGCGAAATGGAAATTTATAACATTATAAAAGCATTGCCAAACAATACAAGTGTTGGGTACGACAATATCAATACGAAAATTATTAAAGAAACTGCGACAGAATTAGCTCCTGTTCTAAACTATACAGTTAATTTAATGTTTCTGACCGGGCGCTTCCCCGATTCACTAAACATATCCAAAATAATACCAGTTTTCAAGGGTGGAAATAACAAAGATAAATTTAATTATCAGCCTATATCTATTCTCCCTATATTAAACAAAGTGTTTGAAAAAGCTATATGTTCAAGATAACTAGTTTCATTGATAATCGCAAGATTATAAAATAAGAACAATATAGATTTCAGAAAAACAAATGTACCCAACATGCTGTCAGTAATCTTTCAAATTACATCTCTGAGGCCCTTGATGAGAGCAAGTACGTAATAGGGTTATTCATAGATCTAAAGAAAGCATTCGATACGGTAAATCATAAGATATTGCTTCAGAAGCTATATAGTTATGGAATACGTGGTATTGCTTACGATTTCTGCAAAATCGAAAGCAATACACTTATGTTAATAAGGCGACATCAAACTTAAAAGCTGTAAATTGTGGAATACCACAGGGATTTGTTTTAGGGCCGCTACTATTTTTTAATATATATTAACGATTTGTCGGAAATTTTAAGTGAATCAAAGTGTCGGTTATTTACAGATAACACAATTATATTCAAGAAGAGATCCACACTTGATTTAGTGCAAAATGCAATTAATATCGACTTAGAGCTATGGTTCAAAATTAACGTTGAATATCGCAAAAACAAAATGTGTATATTTCAGAAACATTAATAAAACAGAAAATATTAAATACTATCCGATTTCTATCAATTCCGAAAACATACTCACAGTTTCAAATACCAAGTATCTAGGTACATGGTTCGACGAACATTTCACATGGGCTATTTACTTCATAGAAATAAGCAAAAAAGCGTCACTACACATTGGTTTACTCTTCAAAATTTCTCGGATTTTTTCCCGAAAATGTAATTAAGATATATTATTATGCTTTTGTACACCCATACCTTTCGTATAGCATTGAATCATGGTATGGGAACTTAAGTAAACAATACAAGCGAAAATTATTTGCATTGCAAAAGAGAGCAATTAGAATAATCAAAGGTACAGACTTTCTGGCGCATACGCGTCCTCTATTTGAAGACCTTAAAATAAAAACGCTAGACAAACTTTATATATACTAAATTGCCTAATGTACAGGATACTCCATAACAATGTTACTTTATTATCATGCCGAGTAACAGCTTTAACACACCCTAAAAGAACAAGAGCAATAATAAACAATCAGTTAACAATATCCAGACCACGTTTGAACTATGAATTTCGAAGCCTCACATTTAGTAGTATTAGTGTTTGGAATTCCTTACCCTCGAACATAAGAACAGCAACAACTTATAAAGCATTCGGAAAACAAGTGAACAACTTTCTACAACGAAACCAAACTGAATTGTAAAAATAGTACATTTTATTTAGTATATTGTCATGCAATTTTTATATAATTTTAATCTTCAGAGATGTTTACATTTAATTATTTAACTAACTTATTTGTAGTTTTTCATTTTGTAGGTTTTGTATAATCATTTATATAATTACATTATTATATAACCACTGTATTTTTTGGCCATTTTTGTAAGAAATTAACAATTATTAAGAGGAGGAACCATAAACAGCATTTGGTCGGTTCCACCTAAATTTATGTAATATGTACATTCTATATTATTATTAATAAAATGTATCTGTATCTATAAGCTGTACCATGATGTCATCATAAGATCTTTAGTCGGATACGCCGCCAGTGTCTAGAGTCAGCGGATGGACGATGTTAGACAAAGTCAAACAATCAACCGCGCTCAAAGGCAACTTCTGATAAAACTCACATGAGCATACAGAACAACGCCGGTTGAAGCGCTCCAAGAGGCTACTGTAATCCTGCCATTGCACCTATAAATCATAAAGCTAGGTGCTATGCATTGGATCAAAACGAAAAATAACGAAAAAGTCATTAGGATACTACATGCTCCTGTGGACAACAAGCAGGATGTTCAGGAAATACTAACCAATGCATGGCAGCATCTATGGCAACAATGCCCGAAAGTTAGAAGATTATATAGTATAATACCAGACGTAGCTGGCAGGATGGAGCTCGACGTGGAGATTACGGGAGGATTGCTACACTTCCTCACGGGACATCGCTCATTCAGGCATTAACTAAAGGATGAATATAGTCGAGGATAACCTGTGTCGCGCCTGTGCGTCGGTCGCTACCCCGGAACACTTAATGCTAAAATGCGAAGAAACAGAAAACCTTGTTAGCGAACATAAAGTTCTCCTGGAGGATATGGAAATCGCCGGAGGCAACCGAGGCCAGGCGCGGCGAAGACCAGAAGCTGACCAATAGAAAACAGGTTAGGGAGCTGACACCGCATGGAGGGAAACGTGACGCGGACGTCGCGAGCGAGGCGTGGGCGCGGCCGGTTCAACGAGCGTGAACTTCGCTATCAGCAGGCGGGATGGAACATTCCGGGAACTAAAACAATCCGAAACAGAATAACATAACTGAAAATAAACCAATAGCTAAACTCCATCAAAAAATGAAAAATTAAAAAAATAACTAAACTAACAATAGTGCATTAAATCAAGATCAACGAATATGAGTAAAAGTGAGCGAGGGTGTGACCGCTGGAAACCAGCGGTGTCCTGACGGATGTCTTGCTGCAGGAACCCGGCAGCAAGAGACGCTCAAGATGTAGTGTGCGTATGTGGGAATGGTGACGGGAGGCCAAATAAGATAGAAGATAAAAACAAGAAACGAAAAAATAAAAACAGAAACTAAATTTGAATGAACTTGAATCCAGGACACAAGCATTAAAGCATACTTAAATATACTAGCCATCAAGTGTTGTGGGTGTGGTCAGAATGTGACTTGAGGAACAAGACTAACTACCTGAGTAAGAAGAAAGAGAACCAGGAATGGAAAAACCGAACGGACCAGAAAATTTTTGTCAGAAAATACCAGTAATACATACGCTGCAGTACAGCTTCATTTCCCTCCCCCTTTTTTCTTACCGTTCTGGATGAGAAGAAGAAGCCTTCTTGAGTAGACGTCTATGTTGTGCTGTCCTTGTGTGTGTGTGTGTGTTGTTTGATATGTTAAATGTTTTTTGTATAAAATAGCAAATAAAAGATAATGGTAGGGCATCCCCCCAAGAAAAGTTCCAAAATTAGGATCAAAGACCAGGAGAACATTCTAGACGCCTGGTCTAAAGACCGTCCCGCACCACCCGAAATCAAAACTGAAGGAACAAAGGAGCTTCTCGGACTGTCGGAACACCGGCAATCCGAAATTCTCTACGGACTGCCCGTCCCAAAATGGGAAGAGCGGATAACTGCTCGTGCTGAACGCCCTTGAAAGTCCACAGCCCATTTTGTGCAAAGAATGCATAGAGACAGGGGTGAATAGTGGGTCCAAAATGAAAATGAATGAAAATGGTACGTAATATGTATCAGAGAAGCAGTACTTGATATAATTTGTTTCGTATATGCCAACATTCATGTCTAGTTCTATCTATAGAAAATAGAAGCAATTTTGTGTTCGAGCGTAATAGTAGCTTACGATAGCATTCCGGATGTATGAAGGTTCATAAATATGAAAATTTCCGGCATGAACCTTATTTCCTTTCTATGGTTATATCCATAAAAAGTACATTTGTTTCTGTATGGAACTGGCACAAACATGCAAAGGAGATGGGAAGCCGTAGCACGATGGTAGAGTCGCTTATTGTGGGGGATTAGTTGGCTCACCGAGAAAGATGGTACCTGCGAAATTGAACCATTTTAAAATTCACCAAAACAGAAAACTTTAAAGTTAGGATTGCAGAAACAGGTAAATACATTTTTTTGACTTATATGAACATCCCAGAGAGAAAAGTCTATCGTGGCATCGGTTCAACATGAACATATACACTAAATTACAACATTGTGTTATAATTCAAATTCTCGAAATTTAATTTACAAACGCATACCTTAATCTGACCTTAAGCTACGCAGAATCAAACACTCACCTAAATTTGTTGAGGAGGCGCGGATAAGTGTAACTAGTTGGAATCTAATGTTCGTAGTATCACTGGACATATTCAAGATGTTGTCACAAATCTTCGTTCCTATTCCCAAAGTTCAGGAAGTTACAGAAGTCACTGATAGTTCTTTGGACTGAAGCGCACTTAAAACTTTCACCAAAGATAAACACTGAGTTCAGATTCAAAGTACTGTTATATTACATGATTAAAATGTTTAAGTCCAAATAATCTTCACCAAAAAATTTCAGTTTCAAAAACTAAGATCACAGTTGATTAAATTTAACCAAGATCTCTCCTTAAAGAATAGTCTATCTGGTAGCTGCTTAACGAGACCGCCTCTGAGTGAGAGTAAATCTGACTGTCGTTAGTGGTCGGTCAAATGGATAGAGTCGAGTGGAGTCCTCTAAAGAGTTAGTCTCGAAATATTGAAAGTCTCTTTTATAATAGAGTCAATATTTCTCGTTCAGTCAGGTTTCACTAAATTCTCTCATTCCACGGGGTCATTGTCTTGCATTACACTTGGGAAGATAGATTTTTGGATTGTCCCGTAGCATCGCCAATTAGTCACTCAATGATTAAAAATCTTTCATAATCATCGAAGGGTAATGTACTGTTCTGGGAGTCGGAAAGTGATTTTACGAAATTCTCAAGGAAGGAATAATTTCTTATTAATTTAGATTCATGTCATGTTCTTGGAATGAGGACAGGTTATTAGAGGTAATTGAAAGATAAAGATTCTATATCTGCTTGGGAAATTATTTGTAGATGTTTCTCCAGGTTTTTAAAAATTTTTCAGAAGCCCAACTCCCGTTATTATGTTCAATGAGCTTGATAAGCATTTATCTCGTGTGAATTCATAGCAAACAATTCTCTCCAACCTACTTCTTTGTTGATAACCGATTTTCGCAAAAGAGCAATGCCTTGTGCTTGATTCTGTTTATACTTTGGAAAGATATTTATTTTGAGAACTTTTTGAGACTTTTTCCTTTAATAATTTTTCGTGTTAGTGACCAATGTGCTCAACACTGGCTTTCTGACATGGTCATATGAGCCATTTATTTTTACATTCTTACTTGCTAATTTCAATATTATTAAATCTAAAATCAATTAAAACATAAATTTTTACTCCTCACGTGTTTCTTAATTTACCTCTCCGTCAACACCACCAATTCCTCCAAACTTTACAAAATGTGGATTGAACATTTCATGTTCAATACTCATTTTGGAAGAGTTCCTACCTAGATACAAGCTAAATGAATGCAACGTTAAGTTCAGAAATTATTGTTCAACTGGGTATAGGCCTTCCGTCTTCCTACTTGAAACCAACGGATTAAAACATCAAAATGGAATAAGAGAAAAAACACTCAAATTACACTAAAATACAAATCACAGAATATACATTGACTATAGTCGGTAAATATGCTGTAAATAAAGTGAAAATTCAAATTTAATAAATTGAAAATTGGTACATTGGCGGTTTCTTAATTGAAAATTGATAACAGAATTTGAAAATTGAAAGATATAAAACATTGTATCTCAATTGCCAACATTGTTTTGTGTCTGTTAATCACTAAATGGCAATGAAATGTAAATTAATTAGATCAATCTAACCGTATAGTTTATGTTTAACGAAACTCGTAGTAAGTTTAACATTGCTACAAAATTTGAACATCATCTTCTGACTAACACCGTATTTGAAAACTTGCGTAAAGCACGTCCAGCTGATGATGTACTCTGTCGCGAAGCTTGTCGTGCTGCCCTAGTTTAGTTTTAAGATCCGCTGGTTTTCTTCACTTTACACAACTGATGATCCAAACGTATACAACAATTGAATAGTTCTTGAATTTCTGAAAAAAATCTGTGGCGTGTTACCTTGTTCGTTGCACATTTGTATAGTCTGTTATTTCCACTACGAGAATTTCCTATTGATATAATATATGAGAACTCGTGTGTAATTATATGTCTAATTGTTTGTTATTGGACACTTGGGAAACATATCGATGATTCCTTTTACTCTATTGCTAAGTGATGTGGTATTTATAACGGGAGGATCTATATATGTGAATTCACTTTGAAACACTAGTGTCGGCTTCCTGCGATGCTTAAATTTGCGTTTTTGCCATACATTTCTATATCGGTTCCGTGTTAACGTGTAATTTTGGATCGTCTTGAAGTTCTAACGTTGGTTCTCCACCTGAACAAGTACCAAACGAATGCCGGACTGGTGCCGTTGTATGTTGCTTTACCTTTATTTGCATCATTTAGTGGTTCCACAAAACTGACTCTTTTGTGAAGTGCTTGCTTATTTGTGCATGTGAAGGAACGGTTTAAAGTACATTGAGGAAAAATTAAAGGGATATAAAGGGAAAATATAATACATATTTCTATACTAAGTAATTGAAAATTGCATTAAAACAAATTAATTAAAAACACATACTAATAATTGAATGAAAGCTAATCCTAATCTAATTTGAATGTTTGCCTCTGCCCCTCTGCCTCTGTACAAGTTGAAACTTGGAGAATACACATTCATCTTAATATTTAGACAAAATTTGAGAAATGACGCATAGATAGTTTATACAAGGTGTGCCATTTTAAATTAAACAAATGAACCAAATAGAATAAATGTATTTTGAAGATAGGATGCAATTATGTAATGAACCTAATGTTTTTAATTGTACTAATGTTTCAAGTGAATTATTTCTAAATTTTTAGACTCTGTATAGATTTAGAATTGTATAAGCAGTACTATTTAAGTGAAGTTGTACCAACAATGATGTAAGCAAATCTATGACAGGAAACAAGAAGCTAAATACGCTAGAGCGGACAATGGTAAGTCCACACTAGACTTAAAATCTAAAGCCTGCTTGATAAGCTTAAAAATACTCACAGAATTTGATTTTATTGTTTAAAAATGATTAAGAAGGTGTTATAATAATACAAAATAATTTGGAAACAAACACATAATTTATGTATTCTTAGTTTTAAGTTCAAATAACTTTTAGTAATGAAAAAACAGTAACGCACGAAATGTCTTATTTTCTTTAACAAAATATTTTTTAAATACTAAACAAGGTACCTTGTTAAAATTATTATTCAACAGAATAAATAATTGCTTCTTTCAATAATATTGATGACAAATGAGATTTTTATTGTATAATGTCGATAAAATAATTAAAAATGACTTGAAATATTTTTACAAAACATTGTATTTATTTATTTATTTTAGAAGAAACACATGTTATTATGCCATATTGTTTTTAGAAAAGGGTTATACTGACAAGTTACGATGTCTCCACTTCGAATGACGATAATTTAAATGAGCTTTACTTCAAATATGAATGAAATATATTATAAAGTGTATATAGGAATACAGTATTTTTTTAATAAGTAGAAGAATATGAATTATATTTCATTAAGGTTCAAATTTTAGGATAAAAATGCATATTTTATATTGATTTTTTTACTACAAAAATCAATCAAGTATACATTATATCTAAAATATGTAAGGCAACATATAAATATTTCTATTTTTGTAAATAAATTTTAATTTATTTTTTGTGCAAACTTTATCAATACATAAGTCAGTGGGAAAGTAGACTAACGTATTTATTTTTACTCCGCAGTTTTACTACAATGATAGTGACATTTAAAAAAGTGCTTTTTATTTTTATGAAAGTAATCTCTTTTAAATACTGTGACACTTTTCAAAATGAAGTGATAAAAGAATCATAAACACTATAATTTTATTTGTGTCGTAAAAGAAAGAGACAAAATATAAAAGAAATGTTTCTTTTGTTTATAAACTAAACTATCTGTAATACCACTCAATAGCACAAGTGATTTAAAAGTCTTCTATTGACGATCCTTTCTTTCTATGGACATTTTGAAAATATGAAAGTGTGATTCCCTCAAAGGAAAACAAAAGAAAAATGTATGTTTCTTGTCGCGACATCTTGCTTACATTATCATAAAAACATAATATCTAAGAGCACCCACACTTTTATTTTCCGATTCATAAGATTAATTCAATTTATTATTATTTTTATTTTTTAGTCCTTCTTAAAAGGCGTGTTTTTTAAAATCTCTTTTTGTTCTTCAATTTCTTTGTTTGTTTGCGTTTAATCCATGTCTAGGACAAATTTCAAATATTTATTGTTACCATTCTAAAGAGGTACATTCATCTAGGAATAGAAAGAAGATTGTATTTCACAGATTTCATAACCAACTCGAATAACAATTTTACACAGTGTTTCTTTTACAAGATTTCGATCTGGGGTGCTCGTTGGGGGGGATTCCGAAAATTATAATAATGTATATTGTTTCCAATGTACTAAAACAAAATAACAATAATGTTACTTAACAATATGTCGTACTTCGTTAGTTAACCTCAAAAAAACATGGAAATATTTATAGAATGTGCTAATAGAAACGTATTTCAGTATACGTATGAGTAACACAAGTGTTGAGACTAAATTTTTCCCGGAGTGAGGTTGAAAAGTCCCGGGAGGTTCGTCCCTCAGAAAGCATGCCTGAAAGGAACATATTTTACTACTGGTTTCTTCAATATATTTATTTTTAATGTCGTGATATTTAATTCTGAAATTTAGATCCTTAAAACCAGTAATGTCTTCCTGAGTAATCCTCGCATGGACCTGTTTGTACTTCACGAATCTACCGCGTGATATTTTTAGCAACACAATCTAGCGTTTGTACTCCGATCTAGTGTTCAACTTACCTGTCTTCGCACGTCTATCGCCCCGTGACCTTTCTGTTACTTCGAACCCAGCATGGTTTATTGTAGAGTAGCATTCGTATTCCTTTTCCCGTAATTTTACAAGTACCAATAAAAAAGCATTGCATCTGGCATGCCCTGGTGTTTAAACATGTTACATGAATGCCTTGTAAATTAGAGAGCTTGAAACAATGTTTGTTCTGGCCGGGAAATGTACCATACACGCATTTTTCTGGTGTGATTGAGGGAAAACCCTAAATTAAATTGAATAAGAATGGTCAGCTGCTGCCTTGCTGGTATTGAATCGAAAGATTTAAATTGCTAAGTCGAAATCTTCCTATAACTATTTTTTAAATGTGTTATCATGCAAATCCATTAATACGGCTTTCTGGAATGTTAGCTAGCATTTGAATATCTCCTTTATTTACCTTCATTTTTTTTCTCTAAGCACAACATACACATTTGGTTTTGCGTACATACCCGCAGTTTTCAATAAACACCCAGCAGGCTCAATAAACTAAGAGACACAACATTCGAAGGGAACCATAATTTTTTGGTTGGATTAGCTAAATAACGTTATGAAGGCCATAACTACTGTTTCGAGACCTGACAGGATTTATCTACGTATGAACAATAAGTATTTGTGTGTGAGTGTTAGTGAGAGAAAGAGAGAGACAATGAAAGAAGAAAGAAAGAGCGAGCGGGTGAGAGAGAGAGAGAAAGAAAGAAAGAAAGAAAGAAAGAAAGAAAGAAAGAAAGAAAGA
>JAGDQP010027749.1:8924-20045 GCA_022664845.1 Lepisma saccharinum
ACCTTCTAGCCTCTGTCTACACCTTCATACTCCGTACAGGATTTTTCCCCATTACATGGAAAACCTCAAAAACCCTCATGTTTCCGAAACCTCAGAAAGCACCCAATCTTGTATCCTCATATAGACCCATTCAACTTACATCCACTCTCAGCAAAACTTTAGAAAAAATACTCGTCAACCGCCTTCATACTCACCTAACAGAACTCAACCTCCTACCTATATACCAAGCCGGCTTTTGTCCACATTTCAGCATCAACGATCAATTGCTTCCTCTCATAAACTCAATCACTAACCACTATAACACAAATAACCCTTCATGTCTAGTTCTGTTTGATCTTGAAAAAGCTTTTGACAAAGTATGGCACCAAGCCCTAATCTCTAAACTTCGATCATTTCAACTCCCTCTTACCTACATTCGATTTATCTTTCATTTCCTAAGCAATCGTATCACCTACATCTCCCTAAATTCCAGTATCTCTCATCCTATATTCCTTCATTGCGGAGTCCCTCAAGGATCTGCCCTCTCTCCACTTCTATACCTCCTCTTTGTTGCTGATCTACCTCCTCTCCCACCGAACATCAAGATTTTCCAATTTGCAGATGACACAGCCTTCCTCGCACTCGGAAGAACTATCCAAACCATCAATCGAACACTCAATGAAGCCATCAACACCTTTACTTCATGGTGCGAAAAGTGGGGCCTCACAGTAAACTCAACTAAAACACAAGCCATCGTTTTCATACCACCCAAACACCGTTCTCGTGTCCATCGAAATCCCTCACGACTAGACATAAAAGTACACAATGACCCAATAAACCCTTCCAACACCGTCACCTATCTAGGTCTTGTCATCGATCATCATCTCACTTGGAAACCACACTTAAAGAAGATTATAGCCAAAGCAAGAAACCGCCTCAACCTACTGAAAAGACTCACCGGAACCACATGGGGACTTAAAACTCAAACAGTACTAAACACATACAAAGTATTCTTAAGACCTGTCTTGACCTACGGACTAACCGCCTGGATTGCCGCCGACAAACATTTCTATAATAAACTACAAATTCTGGAAAGACACGCACTCCGTTTAGCATACAGAATAAAGCTCCCAAGTCCAACACAGGAACTATATCATCGTATTAACTTCCCACATCTTCTTCTCCATCTCGAAAGCCTACGCACTAAATACATACAAAATAGATACGAAAGTGAACATCCTCTTTTTCACGATATACTTCATTCACACGAACACAACAACACACCGCCTACACACATAGACAGCCCACTTTCTTTACTCTTCACCCTTTACACTCAAACCTTGCCACCAGACCACCCAGATATACATTTGCTATCTGCATATAGTGCACCAGTCACCCCTCACTATATTGCACCATCATCAAGTGCACAGTAGCCATCTTGAACGCAAGGGTCCATCTGTCCTCATCACCGTCTAGAGTCACCCCTAGACGAGAAGATTATCAATCATGCGTCTAATATGTGCCAAAGTGTTGTGGCGTCTATTGCACATCATATCCATCACATCTTACATCATCACCTTTGAATAAATGATAAAACCTTCCCCAATATTTATGATTATGAGGAAAACTCATAATAACCTTTGATTAACGAATGCAATAAATACAATAGATTACCAAAACCTCTTAGACCAACCTAAATCATCACAATCCAAATTTCCGTCAGCCTCTCTTCCCAGATAAAGGGTACAGCCCTTTGGGGGGCTAGCCTTGGCTAGCATAATATATATAAAAAAAAAATCGTAAATCAAAGAAACAAATTCTTTTAGTGTGAAAGAATATCGTGGCGTCTAGATATATCCCCCACCAAACTTGGAGTATATATATATATATATTCCTTGGCATCTAGGAAAATAACTGTGGGGTTCCCATTTTACAAATAACAAATTTATCAGTGTTGGCAACTTATGTTTAACCTTTACACGACCACCGGTTTTTTTTCTTTATGAAAATCATAGATCTTTACATTTACAGCCCTGGTAACGGTCCTCAATACCATAGCGATATGAGTTATACCTCGTTGAAACGGTTATGGAACATAGATTCCAGCGAAGTACAATTTATGTCTAATGAGCCTCTATAAGTTGAAGAAGAACAGAGGAAACCGAAAACTCGGGGGGGGGGGGGGGAAGCAACAAGGGAAACAGGAAAAAAAACGGAAATTGTCATGAACATGTGGAAAGTTGGCAACACTTGCACTTATCTTACGATGAAAAAATCCCGTTAACGTATACCTTAGACATTAACTAGCTAACAAACTAACTCTATGGCTTATAGAACTCGCAACTTCATCGCCGCAGTAACAAACGTTCGCCAATGGATTCTATCCTGGGCAACATCAAGTCAGTTTTCATCACGAACACCTACTTCTCGAAGATCTCTTCTAATATTGTCCTCCCAAAGACGTTTCGGTCTTCCCTAATGGTCTCCTTCCATCCGAGCTTCCAACCAGTTAGAAAATCATCGCTCCCCCCCCCCCCCCCCATCCGAGGTACATGGCCTGCCCCACTTAGCCGTCACGATTTCATTTTTTTTTTTACATCTGGTGAATTGTACAGTCCGTGGAGTTCTTCATTATGCAGTCTCCTCCATTCTCCAGTCATCTCGTCTCGTTTCGGCCCGTATATCTTTCTCAAAACCTTATATTCAATTACACATTACCTTATACCTTAAACATTAATGTCAAATATATCCAAGAATCAAGGAACATTGGCACAACACAAAGCGAGAAAATATTATTTCTTTCGACCACAGTCGAATCGCAGCGAAAGGGTTAACGCTGCCTTCCTGATCATAGGCCCCAAACTACTAGAAGATCAAAAGTTTTTGTAACTTTTTTTTTAACTTTTAGTGCATTTTAAAACTGTTTCCTTTTACTTTTTTTTAATGCACAAAGCATGTGTTTCAGAAAATGTATTTATTTCATTCGGACATTTAGCATCTAACGAAATCCTTGGTCATAGACAAACCAAATGACATTGGTGTAATGCGGGTTGTATGCGAGTAAGGATTTAATTGATAAGAAATCTAGATTTACATATAACCTACGCCTTTATGCCTTGAAACGGACCCACCGAGTTGGTGTATTCATTCAAAGATTACACGCAGAGAGCGAAATCGTCTCAGTTCCAGTGAAGGGGAGGAGAGAAATTACAGTTTTATTTTTCTTGGCTACTTTTAGATCTTTACCCTTTCTATTTAGTACAGGGTGTTGGGTATTATAGGCACGCAAGGCTCAGAAGTAGTCTCGGGACAGTAACATTGATATTTTGGTTTTATTGCCTTAATATTGAGTAAATCTGAGATTATTTACTTTTTGATCATAATCACAAGGTAAAGATTTTTCATTATCTTGATGACGATACTTATCATAATGAAGAAGTGTATTTCCATATCATAGCGCAATGGTAAAGACTTAATATGACAAATAAATGTATTTACCTTCTCGCCAAGACATTGATAATGGCGAGACTGACAACGGAAGATAAAGCCTTCATAACATCAAAGAAGTAGTAAAATATTTGTAACTATGAAGATCCTTCGTAGCCAAGTGGATAGAGTGATGAGCTACAAATCGGAAGGTTCCTGGTTCTAATCCCGTTGTAGAACTGAATTTTATTAACAAAATTAAAATATCAACCTGAAAGGAGTGGAGGAAGACATCAACTATGGTCAGTAACTGTCTGTCAAGAGGTTCAATCCTCTCTTACGGCAAATATTTTTTTAGCCGTTAAACAGGTGGGCAACATTGAAAGAAAAACCGTTTCCAAAATACGTCTGTTCATCGTCACGATGAAGACTACATTGATTCTAAAGGTCAAATAAAAGCAAAACCGTTTATCAGGCGGACATTTAAGTACATATTCAACGTTTTATCCACGGTTTTTCAACATTAGTGTGCTACTGGAGTTATAAAGACTATAACCTGTCACTTACTTATAACTGATTGCCAGCCTCTACTTTCTACACTACAAGACAAGATGTAGGTATGCTGTAGTATGTTCTAATATTCTAATTCTAAGTTCTAATATTCTAATTCTTTTGTTGTTCTTTTTATTTCAAAAAATGTTAAGTTAAACTACTCTATTCAAAATAATTGAACTTTCTTATGTTAAAATAATGTTATTCATTTGTAGTTCACTTTGCCGTACATCCATCCTGCTCAGCATGGATTTCTTCCTGGCAGTTCCAGTGCACATACCATCAAGTGACCCCCCCCCCCCCCCACACACACACAAGTTCCACTGCAAGCCTCATGATTCAACAGTAGTGATACACGTTACCGACTGAGATCTGTACACAGCTTGATATTTACATACACTCACATTTTATTTCTAAAACCCGAAAAAAACAATTTAACCCTAAAAACCGCCTGGGCCCAGGTGGGCTATTTTTAAAAAAAAAAACACCCGGGTTTATTTAAACCCTGTGTTGGGCACTGATTTCTTTTAACCTCGGGGGTTCCTTTTGCCCCTCGCCTAATCATATTTGCTCACCCGCCCCATTCCAACGATTAGACCCATTCATCTGGGGGGGGGGAGATTGCAAAGGAAAAATGGTAGGATCGACGAATATATCAACATAACTGTAATCGCAGTGTCAAAGGTCTCTTTTACAATTTTGAGATAAAATTATTTTAAAGAGAAACTAATTTTTGAAATTTAGTTTTTTAAAAATACGAGCATCGAGCTCCCTTTGAGGCCTTGACCTCACTGCTGCAGCAATGCCTTACTGTTGATCAGCCTTCCAGCCTTGACCCTCATTTTATTCTATTATCTGAAGTTTCTGAAGTAAAGAGTGTTATGATTTCTTTCAGCCTTCTCCCAAATTACTCTTGTTCGAAAGCATCTAGTCCCTGTACCCAACTTTGTTGACACCAAGTGAGGTTTCCTTGTCAGTCTGGTAAAAGCAGAGAAAATATAAATGAATCAAAATTTGATGCTTCAGATGAAGTGCCTAAATGCAGCACAGACGAAGTAAAGGGATGTCTAAGCGTTTCACATGATGCAGTTAAATTGCGTGATAGTATGCAACAGCTAATCGGGAGCATATACAGCAATAAAAAAACTCGAAAAACTCTATGAATATAGAAAACTATATGAAATCAAAAAACTCCCTGAGAAACAAATTAAATACATCTTCTTGTGATTCAAATTATATATATTCCCGTGTAAAGTTTGTAATTGCTACCACAAGGAAATAAATTGGACTCAACTTAAAAGAAGACGTAAAAGTTTGTATCTATTTAAAGAGAAGCTGAAATTATGAAAATATGTTCTCCAGTAATTCTTCCATGTTGTCTTCTAATGGATCAGACATTTTAGTGTTACTGCTGCCCTCTACCATCAATAAAATTATTAATTAAAGAAAATGCAGTCGGCGGAACTGCAATACCCACTACGTGGCAAAATATTATTTTTTTTTTTTAGGAACGTCAGAAAAATATTTTCTGGACTACAATTCAGCACTGTAAAATACATTTTAAGTTGTTATATCTCAAAATATATATTTCTTCGTACGCGCATATTGCATCTTACAATATACGAATTTGAATTTCATTATTTAAGGTCATTCAAGTCGAATGGATGATGATGGGAATTGGTGGAATGAAGAAAGTTGGAGGAAAGAGGATAACCCCAAGAAAAGCCACGTACACAGTGTATGTCCACCACAAGGCCCACATGGCACGAGCCGGGATCGAACTGAGAACCCTTCGCACCAGAGATAAGCGCTCTACCACCGAGCCACCGCGGTCCACACAATTAATGTTCGACTAGCAAGTTTTGTTTTACAGAAATTTTAACATTGATCAGAGACACCAATGAATTTCTCGTATCACATGACTGCATCAAAGGCCGCAGTGGCTCAATTGGTAAAGCGCGCACCTCTGATGCTAGGGGATCCTCGCTTCGATCCCTGCTCATGTCATGTAGTCATTGTGGTGAACAAATACCGTTTGCATGGTTTTTTTTTCGGGGTTCTCCCTCCCGTTTCCTCCCACTTTGTTCATTCCACCAATTCATCCCATCATCATCCATACGGCCTGAACCAAAAGTTGCCTAACGGCCTTAAAAACTAAATTCAGATTCAATACATGATTGCATCAGAGCTATCCAGTGAGCTCTATAGATCCACATAACAACGCTGGAATCGTCCGATACATATCTGAATTTGAATTTTATTTATTTTTAAGGCATTTAGGCAACTTTGACTCAGGCCGGATGTATGTCTGAAATTAGATATCAGAGCAAACAACTAAACTCAATCGTCCATACGGGCGTAAGCCATAGTGCTGTCACCACTCATTAAATGCATTTTATCTTATCAATCGTTCATTTCCCGCCTAATCCAATATGGACCAAACTTTCAGTTCTATGTCAGTTTTTCACCTTATAATTGCTGAGTGATCCGTTTTTTTATTATGTATTAATCGTTGACGAGCATCGACGACGCCAGGGTAAAAATGTGGAGACTACAATATTTCATTTGAAAACTTGGAGGAGGCTGAGTTAAGTTTATGGCATGTAGGCCTATATAAAATAAAGAATACTGATAAACCTGGCAACAACAAATGGTTCTAAGGTGGGGCTTCAGCTCCCCTAGCCCCCCTCCCTTCTAGCGCCATAGAATTGCTTTAGGTATGAAGTACCTCAGTGAATTTAAATTCAGCAATGGGTGTTGGTATGCTTCTACCTCAGTCGGGGGCAGGCTGGAATGGGGTTTCATTTGTAAATGGTTTTCTAAAACGTACTAGAAAATAAAATACATTTCTTCATCTTGCGGTTCAAAATTGTTTTTATTATACCCTAAAAATGGAGATTATAATATACATACTCAGATTCATAGAAAATGGCAGAAAGACATAAACAAAGTTTTACGTATTATGATACTCAATGCCTATTTGTTCTGTGTTGCGTCATAATATATTTCTGAGTTCTGATTGGTCATGTCTTTGTTGTGCGTATTTTAGACTATACTTGCCATGAACGCTAATGTAGGTTATCACCAATTTTATTTTACTAATAAAGCGTTATAATACTATTACTTATTTTATTATATTACCAGATAACATCATCAGCCTTTGAAGCATACTCAGTGAGACCTCTCTAATCCGACGGTTTTATTATTATTATTATTATTATTATTATTCCGAAGGGGCAACTTTTGAGTTCATAAAGATATTTTTTATGACTGGTGTGCAAAAAAAACAACTAAGAATTAGTGAATGATATTGATAAGAAACCATCTACTGCTGGTACCACAGAGTAATCTTTATAATCAATTTATGCTAAAATACTGTAAATTACCTTAAATAACACTATTCATTTCAAAACTAAATTTTATTGTGAGAAAATTGCCATCTGCACTTAGCTAATTTTTTTTAAGTTAATTCACGGTCTTTTCGTACTACGTCGGCATTTTCTTAAAAGATCCAAGGATCCAAGTGTATTTCAATAGCTTGTCGTCTCTTTCCCCGATAGCACAATAAGATTTATACAAACTTAATTCAAGTTTGTTATATCAATTGTAAAAGCTTATACATTAAGTTTGTCGTTGTAACCTTGCAAGTTTAATCAAGCTTGAATCATGCTTTGCTACTTGGAACCTGACAAGCTTGCTGTATAAAGTCAACTAACTACAGTTGATTTCAAACTTGAATCAAGCTTGTTATTAACAATCTTAACCACACTCTAAATCAAAAGAGCGAAATTCCGCTCGATTTGTGCGGAATGAATTTTCATCGAAGATGACAAATTTCAGCTCGAAAAAGACTGAATTTATGCTAGTTCATTTCAATGGGAGCGTAGACATAATTTTTAGGTGAATTTCCATCTTTCAAATAAAGTTTTCATATTTTGAATACAAAAACGATGAAATAAAATTTTATAAATGTAAAAAGATGCCAAAGCGAGCATTATACATAGGTAGTAAGACAGAAAAGTGGTGTAATTGAGGCGGTCTATGGGAAAAGGGCACATAGCCATATTGTCTATGTGCCCTTTTTCCATAGACCACCTCAATTGTGAATAAAAAAGAGTAAGAAAACTAAAACTGGTGGAGATTTGAAGCGGCGACCTTCCGGCTAGCTATCCAATGCCTTAACCCCTCAGCTAGCCGTCCAACACCGATGGTTTCTTTCGTCTCGTCAGGTGCTTGAAAACAATGTTCAAAGTTTTCTTGTACATTTCTTACTCCCGACGTCTTCTGGTGCGGAAATTTTGTCACATAGAAAAGTTTTAAAGTCTTCTGTTGTCAGTATAACTAAGCGCAAGTCTATATAAATTTCACAGTATAGCTTAGTCATTCGATAACCGTCGCAGTTACAAATGGCGTAGTTACAGTTGACTAATAGCCATGATGCATTGCAAATCACTCTAAAAAGATGAGAAATAAACCACTCTAAAAAAACAAAAAATAAACCACTCTAAAAAGGTGAAAAATCGAGGGATAAACCGCTCTTTTAAGTTTGAAAAAATAAGTTGCGTCCAAAAGAGTGGAATTCCATTTAGAAACGAGCACATTTTTTTTATACAAAGCGAGAGCGTCTTGTTGAAAACCACTCTTTTCGATCGAAAATTCCGCTCTACAAAAGAGTGGTCCCTCTTTTCGCTCTAAAAGAGTGAAAAATCCGCTTTTTTTATTTTGTGTACAAAAGAGAAAATCAAGTTAACATTAGGCTTGTCACAAGCTTTCGTGCTATGTGGGTGTGGAATTTATATCTAAATGTGTATCTCGTAGATAATACTCAAGAACAATTCAGTGGACACTGGATTATTTAACTAGCGATTATATCAAATTTTGAATTCCTAATTCATTGAGGGTAGTGTCCTCCATCATTACTATAAAAATATTGCAATCAATTCTGTCGTTATGTGATAGGCGAACATTCGTTGACGTTTATAGAGTATAGTTTCTCAAGTATGGCCACTAAACATCCTTCTGGCAACCATGAGAATCTTCATTATTTCATTTCACACATATTTCTTCGTATTAAAAGTCATGTTCTTTAGCTATACAACTTGTAGTTCGTTTAGAAGCAAGCTTTCACTAATGCAAGAAGCTGCATTTTAGAAATACCGGACATAAACTCTGTTATTTTATATATTTTTTTCTTATAATGCCAATTCTGGTTGCCATTCTTTCTATATATCCCGTGTATACTTTAGTCAAGCCAAGAGTCTCTTGTATTTCCAAGCTGCACACTTATAGACCTAATTGCACGTACAGTTTGTTGTTTCTTTACTATCCTACCTAAAAGAAACATTTCCTATTCCAATGTCACTACTAAACAAAAACAGTTCCTTGTCCCTAGCACACAAATTATGACAACCCTAGAAATAGGGTTACCGACCGTCTGGCTTTTTTGAAATGTCAGGCCGGGATTTGTCTTTTTCTTGAAAAAGTCCGGCATTTTAAAAATAAGCAAGACATTATTACTACACCTAATTTGCATTATTTATTGTTATTTACGGTAAACTTTATGGTCACGAGCTGTAATTTATCACTATTTATTAACTACTAGGGTGCGTGGTTGGTCGTATTGTTATCGCTCTCGACTATTTTTGTCTCCGTTCGCGAAATTTCGAAAAGTACAAAAAAAAAAAACTGGTAAGAACTAGCACATCAGCAAGTAATATTTTTCTTTCGCCACTAGATAAAAAGGTACATAACGAACGTAATTGTGCCTACAAAAAATATTTATTGCTGCAAATTCATTGTGTCCGTCATTTGTTTAAAGGCTTTTCTTGGACCTTGGTCCAGCATTTGACAATTTCCAGTTGGTAACCCTACTTAGAAGATGTAATCCATATTATACATAGCCGCTTGGTCACTCACGTACTCACTGATCAAAATTCCCAGGCCAAACTACTGAAGCTAGAAACACCAAATTTGATATGAAGATCTATAACTAAGAGTAGGTAACGGAAAAGTTCGAAATTTTGAAAAAGTCGCCATTTTAAATCCAAAATGGCCGCCTAAAAACCCATTTTCGAAACCACTGAAGCTAGAGAAACGAAATTTGGTATGAAGGTGTACCATCACGAGTAATTACAATAAATGGGGCAAACCTCCCCTATGGGGGCGCAGCCCCTGAGGGTTTTTGGAGCTGATCGGCATCAAGGGGAAATAGTATCCCGGAGAGTCTGGTTAAGATAAAGTGGGCGTAGCCCCCAGCGAAGCAAAGCGGATCATTTATATACGATAACTCGAAATATAGATAAGGTACAAAGACACATTAAGATCCAAGGTGTTTTGGAACAAAATATGAATAGTTTGTGTAACTTATATTTCGGGTTCTTTTTAAAAGATTACATTGATTTTTTCTTTCTATTTCAATGTCATTTATATCCCTTGGCTTCTAGGGTTGACATATTATTTATTTTTATTCCCTAGTCTGCATTATTTCGTGGCACTATTGTATATCCTATGATCTATGATCTACGATCTATCAACAATGACAATAACTTTCATCCAAATTAATCCAAAGGGACACAGACCATCTGTCTTCTAGTGCATAACACAGCACTAACTACAAATGCATTAACCAAAGTATATACGTATGTTCAAAGCCAGACAATGCACTGCTGATTTCGCTGTATAATCAAGACTATCTAAGAAACGGTTATAGTGTTTACTTGGGTATACAATCTAGAATATCATCGATTAGTCTTTAGCTTAGCTTAGCGTAAAATCGTTGCTATGCTCAAACCACAATCAACAAACATATTCCATCTTGCATAAAACTGGACCCTGGTAAATCCAACTATACTTGCATTGCTAAACTGTATTGTTAATTTTTGTAGTTATCGTAACCATAATTGTGCTACGGTAACGATACTCTTGTGCTAAGTCGACTATATCTCGTATTGTTGTATAGTTGGAATTCCTAAACAAGTATAGTTAAATTTTATATTGTTGGAAAAACCATACGTATGGTTGATTTCACCATATTCCTTCCTGACCTACAAGTTTGACAATATATTTCTTGCTGTTCGAATCATACTGTATGGTTGTTGGATGCGCATGCGCAGAAAATGACAAAAGTATAGTTAATATTACAATATTTTTTTCTGAGACTGTGTG